>CAJQZJ010022794.1:0-18987 GCA_907164525.1 Lophiomys imhausi | reverse complement strand
TGTGTGTGTGTGTGTGTGTGTGTGTGTGTGTGTGTGTGTGTGTGTGTGATATGCACATGTATGTGCAAGTGGAGGTCTGAGGTCAACCTTGGAACTTGCTTCTCAGGGGCCATCTACTTTGTATTTTTGAGACAGGTCTCTCTTTGGTTTGGAACTGGCCAAATAGGGTGTACTGGCTGGCCACTGAGTCCCGGGGATCTAGCTGCTGCCTCCTCCTCAGCTTTCAGATTATAAACATGAGCTAATAATTCATACCCAGATTTTTTATGTGGGTTATGGCATCATGTCCTCAAGCTTGCACACAGCAAGCATTTTAATTCTTTTAAACATTTATTTATTTATTCAAGTTACATCTTGATCACAGGCCCCTCCCTCCACCCCTCCCAATCCTACCCTCCCACCCTCTTCCCCCTTTCCCTCCTCTCCTTCTCTTTGAGTGAGGGGGGTCCTACCCCCATCAAGCCCCCTCAGTTCATCAGTCACATGAGGGCTAAGAACTTCCTTTTGCACTAGTGCCCAACATGGCAGCCCAGCTCACTGACAGGCACCATAGCCCATGACAGACACTGCCCCCCACCACTTGCTAAGGAATCTGTATGAAGGCCAAGTTGCTGATCATCTATATATGTATGGGGAGCCTAGTTCAGGTCTATATATGTTTTTTCTTCTTTTTTGGTGAGTACTTCATTCTCTGTATGCCTCTACGGTCCTAAATTGGTTGGTTCTGTTGCTCTTCATGTGGTGTCTTGTCCCCTCCGGATCTCTCTATTCCTCCTCCCTCTCTTATACATGACTCCCAGAGCTCCAGCTAATGTTCCACTGTGTGTCTCAGCATCTGTTTTGATCCACTGCTGGGTGGAATTTCTCATGGGATAGTTATGCTAGGTTCCTGTTGCTTTGGGTCCGTTGGTTGTAGGATAATTATCCTGTACTATATAGCTAAAATCCTGTTATAAGTGAGTACATGCCATGTGCATCTCTCTGGGTCTGGGTTTGCTCACTCAGGATGAGCTTTTCTAGTTCCATCCATTTGGCTGCAAATTGCATGATTTCCTTATCTCTGAATGATGAATAGTATTCAATTGTGTAGAAGTACCATAGTTTTTGTTTGTTTGTTTTTATCCATTCTTTGGTTGAAGGGCATCTGGGTTGTTTCCAGTTTCTAGTTTCTATGAATAAAGCTTCTTTGAATATAGTTGAGTTGATGTCCTTGTGGTTTACTGAAGAATCTTTTGGATATATGCCTGGGAGTACTATGGCTGGGTCTTGAGGTAGAACTATTCCCAGTTTTCTGAGATATCGCCAGATTGATTTCCATAGTGGTTGTACAAGTTTGCACTTCCACCAGCAATGGAGGAGAGTTCCCCTTTCTCCACATCCTCACCCACACGTACTGCACTTGAGTTTTTGATCTTAGTCATTCTGAAGGGTATGAGATGGAATCTCAGAGTCATTTCAAGTTGCACTTCCCTGATGATTAAGGATGTTGACCATTTCTTCAAACATCTCTCAGTCATTCCTCTTTTGTGAATTCTTGGTTTAGTTCTATACCCCATTTTTTGGTTTGTTGGTGTTTAATTTCTTGAGTACTTTATATATTTTGGATATTAACCCTCTTGAAGAAAGAAATTGAAGAAGAGATATTAGGAGATGGAAAGATCTCCCATGCTCATGGATAGGGAGGATTAACATAATAAAAATGGCCATCCTACCAAAACCAATATACAAATTCAATGCAATGTCTATCAAAATACCTACACAATTCTTTACAGACCTTGAAAGAACAATTCTCAACTTCATATGGAAGAATAAAAAGCCAAGAATATCTAAATCAATCCTATACAATAAAAGAACATCTGGAGGTAGCACCATCCCTGATTTCAAGCTGTACTACAGAGCAATAGTAATAAAAACAGCATGGTACTTGTGTAGAAACAGATAGTTTGATCAATAGAATTGAATCAAAGACCAGAAATAAACCCACACACTTATGGGTAGCTTAATATTTGACAAAAAAACAAAACCATACAATGGAAAAAGGAAAGCACCTTCAACAAATGGTGCTGGTCTTACAGGCTGTCAACATCCAGAAGAATGCAAACAGACCCACCCTTGCTTATCAGCTTACACAAAACTTAAATCCAAATGGATAAAAAAACCTCAACATAAAACTGGACACACTAAATCTAATAGAAGATAAAGTGGGGAAAAGCCTCGAACTCTTTGGCACAGGTAACAACTTCCTGAACAGAACACCAATAGCTCAGGTTCTAAGACCAACAATTAATAAATGGGACCTCATGAAGTTGAAAAGCCTCTGTAAGACAAAAGACACTGTCATCAGAACAAAACAGCAGCCTACAGTATGGGAAAAGATCTTCACCAGCCCCACATCCCACAGCAAGCATTTTATGGATTCTCAAAGCCAAGGGACTTCTTGTTACTTTTGTTATTTTATGTGAACAGGTGTATTGTCTGCTTGGATGTCTCTTAATTGTGTGCACATATGGTGCTCTCAGAGGCCAGAAGATGCATCAGAATCCCTGGAGCTGGAGTTACAGACAGCCATGAGCCACTGTGTGAGTGCTGGAAACTGAACCCAGGCCCTCTGAAAGAACAGCAAGTGCTGAGCCACCTCTCCAGCCCCAGGACTGGTTGTTTTGCAAAGCGTTTTAAAACACAGCAATCAAATGCAATGTGAGGGCATTGACTGTTTAAAGATACAGATTGGAAATATTTTGTAGGGAACTACCCTAGTTCAACTCAGACTAGGCATAAACCAATATAAAAGAGTTAGTACCATGTTCATTGTGATATTGCATACATTTCAGCAAAAGTAGCCACTTTTCAGAAGAGCATTCTGAAGCACTTAGTAAGGGTGGATGTCAAGAGACATGCATGTTTTAAAAATAATTAGTCAAAAATTAGCAAAGGCAGGTGTAGCAAGATGTAAATTGCTATTGAATATAGATGAGAGATTTGGGGGTGATTATTATAGCAATTAGTCTGTTTTCTTTTTATTTTGTTTTGCTTTAGGCTTCAATGGTGGAATATAGAACCCAGAGAACATTGTGTGTGTGTGTGTGTGTGTGTGTGTGTGTCATGCTTGCCTGCGCAGGTACTTGTGAAGCCAGGAGGCTGATACATGGATTTCCTCAATGTCCCCCTCAATCATTTCTTCACTCTTAAAAAAAAAAAAAAACAGAGTCCCTCAGTGAATCTCCACTTCACCATTTTTAGCTTGGTTGGACAACCAACAAACCTCCAGGAGCCACCTGTCTCTGTCCTTTCACCCTGAGTTCTGGGACTATAAAACACCTAGAAGCTTTTGCATGGGTTCTGAATTCCAAACTCAGGTCCCGACATTTGCAAATCAACTACTTTGCCCACTGAGTCCTTTTCCCAGCACCCAAAGATCACAGACTCTAATACCATCACCTAAAAGATGTCGGAATCAGTGCTTCCAGTGATAGACACATTCTCCAAGGCTATGTAATTGGTTGATGAAAGAACTCAGAGAAGAAACGAAGCCTCCTCCTCTGAGTCCCAGGTCAACTCTGCAGCTACTCTGTGTTCTTAGAAACGGTCCTGATCACCCAGGGCTTGACACTAACCCAATATGGCTGCCACTGCAGAGCCATCAACCCCACCTCTTTTCTGCCAGCCTCATACACCCTCATTAAGGTTGTTCCTGCTGCCATTGTACCATGACAGAAGCCCTGGTACTACCACCTCTGTCCCCAGTGTCACCTTAGGAGCTGTCCCCAGCAGCAACTCCACCATGGGACAGCTAGTCCAGCCCCTTCTATAAACCTTGGATCACTTCCATCTTGGATCACCAAAATTCTACCAGAGTCCAGGGAGGATTCCTTGTCATTTTTAGCAAAGCAAAATTCCTCCAAAATGGTTTTATTCCCATGATGTACATGAACTGAGCTAACTTTGCATTTCTCTTATAAGTGATTCTGATTTGGGGCAGAGAGGTATGCATCTTTAAAATAAATTAGCAGTGAGTGGGAGAGAGGTTCCAGACATTAAATGCATTGTTTTCTCAGCACGAAGGCCCTGCTAAGATGAGTTAGGAAATCTCAAGATATCTAAAATTGTAAAACAAAACCAATCATGATCATATTGGTCACACTGATGAAGAAACTTTTAAAATTTTGCGTTTATTTATTTGGTGGTGGAGAGGGAGGAGGGATGTGTCCATTGGCCGGCACATATGTGGAGGTCAGAGAACAAGCTCCGGAACTCAGGACTCCCTGTTCACCATGTGAATTCTGGGGCTGGGGGATGAAACTCAGGTGGTCAGGCTTGGCAGCAAGTGCTCTTGTCTGCAGGGCCCTCTCACTGGTCCTGATAAAGAAAATTCAAAGTCGTAAATTCAATTCTCATACTCAATACTGCTCCAGGCTTAACATATTTACATTGAAATCTTGGCTCCCCCCCACACACACACACCCCATTTTTCCTTTCTCCCTTTTGTTTCTTTTTTGCAAATTCAATTTCAGGGAGCTATTCCTGGTGTACTTTACATCTTTGAAGGGTACAGCATCTTCGTGTTCCGGCGACACACAGTCAAGCAGAGCAATGATCTCTACAGCCAGGGAGATCAACACACTAATCAACTCACAGAGCTACCGCCTTTTCTTGTTTTCATCACTGCAGATTGTCAGCCTGAAATTTAAGATTGTGAACTACCCATCTCCTCTCAGCCTTCGTTTGACCTCAGCTTTCCCATCCTGTGCTACAAAAGACAGTCTCCTCTGTGACCTTTGCCTCCCTATTACACTTCGATGAGGAGAGTCACTGAAGGCAAAATGAGTCAAAAGATGGAGCAAAATGCTGCACTCTGAGGAGAGAGGTGGAAGGAAAGAGAGCTAGAGAAAAAGAAAAACACTAAAACCTCGCTTTCTTGAAAAGGATTTTTCTGCCACTTTCAGCTGCCTGTCTCATATTTTGTTAAGAAACTTTAGTTTCCTTGCCTCCGCAGAGAATTAATTTCTGCTGTTGGATTCTTGCCTCTTTTTAGCTCCACGTGGTACCTATCCCTGGAGGGTTCATGACAGACAGGTGAATGTGGAATGCAGAAAAGCATCAGTTACCCCAGGCAGACTCCATCACCAAAGCGCATCACCCTGGTCTGCTGGTTTCTGAGGTGAGGCCCTCTAACGGCAGCCTCCTGCTCTCTTGCTTTACCTCACTGTCTGGCACTTGGCTCTGGAAAGATAAAGTTTTTGGTTTTGTTTTTTAATTTATATGTGTGTGAGTATGTGCACATATGTACAGCTTCCTGTGGAAGCCAGAAGATGGCATCAGATTTCTTGGCACTGGAATTACAATTGTACGCCACCCAACATGGATGCTGGAAGCTGAACTCTGGTCCTCTGGAAGAGCGATTGACTGCTCTCAACTGCTTACTGAAGTGCCTTGAAACTGAGCTGGAATGAGTGGTCTTAAGTCAGATGCAACCTAAAGACAGGAAACCCTTCACTTGGCAACTCTGAATTCGTCACAGGTGAGAGTGCATTCTCACCCTCACGGCCCCACACCTGAAATTTTGTTCCACCTGTAGCAGCTGTCACTGGGTCCCCCACTGCACACTCTGCTTGTGGCTTAACATGGATGTGGGATGTGCTTTCTTACGTGCATTTCTTCCCACAAACACAAAAAGTGCTGAAATGTCTTCAGGAAGCTTTGCTTTTCCCTTTTGCAATTGAATCCTCTTACTTTTCCAGTTGACTTTGCTCCAGGTGACCTCTCTTGCTGCAGAAGAGAATTTCTGGGTCCCTCTGGATACTGGATGCAATGAGCTGGAAGCAGTGGCCTGTGTGTGTCTTTTGGGTGGTGCAGAGCAGGAAGACCTTCTCTGTGTGTTTTGCACAATCCCAAGTTTGCAAGGGCCTCAAAGGACAATGACTGGCATCAATCTATCTGAATTTGGGCTGGCAACAACCCTTCCCTCACCGCCAATTCTCATAGCCCTTCTGTAAGTCTAGAATGGCTCGAAATGCCATGATGACCAAAGATAATGCCAGAACTGTGAGAGAAAGTCTGTGAATGAGGTCAGGAGACCTGTTTACACTGCAGTGAAATCTCCCTCTGGAGTCTCTGACCCAGGGGGAGACGAAATACAAGGAACAGATGTGTTGATGGCAGAGGGGGGATGACTTCACTCTTGTGCAAGTAGAAGCTGAGATGTCTGAAGCTGATGAGCAAACTGGTATGTAGAAAGCAAAGCCAGTCTGTGATGGCAACAGACGAAGCTCACATTTCCATGTGACTCAAAATGCTGAGGACAGAGCCACTCCAAGGAGCTCGGACCAGACTTTGATAGTGGGAAACTCAACAAAAAGATGTAAGAGCAATAAGTGGTACAGCCTGGCTATTTTCAAGGCCTGAAATCTGATTGCATGTGTGTTAAACTTCCCGTCAGCATTACTACCATATATTAACGCCTTTGCATGTATGTCTCTGGAATCCTCAGGTGTCATTCTCACCATCACCTTCTTAACGCTTGGCAGAGTGCTTTTCAAAAAAGGTATGAAATAAAAGTCTGTTGAAGAAAAGGCATCCTTAGCAAGCTTTGTCCCGTGTTAACTAGTTAAATAGTAGAAGCAATAAACTGAGATGAATAGGTAGAATGAAAGGACATCTGTTTAAGCCCTGCCTCCTTTGCGCCATCTCTCACCCTTCAGGCCAAGGGAGACAGGCCCCAAACAAATGTGGTCATCTCAATCCAGAACTGCATGGCAGGCTGACTTCCAGAGATTTTCCATGAGCTATATCTCACTATGTAAATTGCCTTCAGTGTTGCATTGAAAACCCTCCAGGCAATCCTCCCCCTAACCATGGCAACCTACAAGAACAGTTGTCAGCAAAACTCCTGCTGTGCCTGGCACTTACAGTACCCTAGACTAGGAGTCTACAAAATCAATCTAAAAAAGAACTAAAACATTATTTTGTAATGTTTTGGGCTTTATGGCTTTCAAACGTCTCAGTTACTGGTTTTTTTTTTATAAACTTTAAAAACATATAGAACATTCTTAGTAAGAGAGCCATAAAAATATTAGACTCTGTGGGACTCAGGATGGCTCTCTACAGCACACTCATGGTCACTGCTGTACTAGTAACAGTAGCCAGCAAAGGAATCAGCCTAGACAGCCACCAACACATACATGGATAAGAAACTGTAGTAATCCAGACTTGTTGGGTTTTAAACTGCTGGGAAGAAATATGAAACCATGGTATTTACAGAAAAATAGATGGAACTAGACACATTATATTATGTGAAACAAGGCAGACAAAATGACAAATACCACACTTTTCTCTCATTGTGGACATAAATTCTATGTGTGTAATACGTGTGTGAGCATACATGTGTTTGTTTATATGCGTAGATAGGGGTCAGGACATTAGAAAGGGGATCCTGAGAGGCAAGAAGAGCTTTGAACTGGGAGAGTAAAAGATAATAGTACACAGAATAAACGAAAGCAGAAGGAAAGTTATTGAGGGAAGAAGAAAGCAAGGGTCAAGATGTAGAGAACAGGGATGAGTGCAGTCGGGGTGGGGAATGCATTCTAGTAGAGTATAATGTCACACATGTCTGAAAATACTGTGATGAAACTTGTCACTTTACATACAAAAAAAAATTTCACTGGGCTGGCAAGAAGCCTCAGTGTGTAAAGATGCTTGCCACCAAACCCGAACACCTGAGTTTGATCCCTGGGACACGTGGTTGAAGTAGAGAACTGACTTCAAACAAATTGTCTCCTGATTCCACACGTGTGCAGTGGCACGGGAACATGCACACATACACAGTATAAACAAACAAATAAATAAATGTAAACATTCACAAATAATTAATAAAGTTAAGTTAGAGGGTCATATTTTACCTATGAAGTATAGCTTACTAACTCCTGGGAAATGTCAATTTAGCTGCTAGAAGATGGTATTATTCTGTCTTTTTGATGATGCATGCAACACAATATGAATTTCATTTTATTTTGGGCATTTTCGTATTGAAAAGAGCTACTGGGTTAGTCTCTGAAAACCTGCCTGTCTCTGACTCACTGTGTGATTCAGCCCTCAGCACATTTGATTTCTCTAAGCTTTAGTTACCTTGTCTTAATCATTTTAAAGTTTATTTTTTATCTTACATGTTTCAGTGCTTGGCCTGCAGGTGTGTATGTGTGCCACCTGCATGCCAGCCCTAAAGGTGAGGAGAAAGCTCTGGATCCTTCAGAATAGGAGTTACAGTTGGTTGTGGGCTGCCATGTGGGTGCTGGGAATAGAACCCAGGTCCTCTGCAAGAGCATCCAGTGCTTTTAACCATTGAACCATCTCTCCGGTTCCTAGTTACCTTGCCTTTTAACATATCTTTTCTAAACTTTACTATTTTTTAAAATGTAAATAAATAAAAATATCACACACAAAAATTAACCTGACTCAAAGTCTATATGCTCAGTGAACTTCTATGTAGTTAGAATTACCTTAAAACCCTGGTCCATTGCCTAAGAGAAAGGAATATGAAAATTCTTTAGGGACTCTAAACTGTACTTAGACCCTTGCTGTAGGGACTGTGAATGTCACTGTACTCCAAGGAGGTATTAATTGTCAGAAGACATCATGGATTAGTCTGTGTAGATATGGTTCCAGTGACAGAGTGTGGGAAAATCCTAGAGAAATATTGGTTTAAATAATAAATTATTAGCAAGCTATGAGCTTTTCTTAGAAGCTATTATTTTGTTTACATGGGAAACTGCTTTTGGGGGGTGGGGCAGGAGTTGTGGTTTCTTGACATTCCACATTCTATGGATTAAAAACCACAAAAGAAAATATTATTTTGTAAAAAATATTTTGAGAAGTCAATTATAAATGCCAAGGATTTTGTCCTCCTGAAATTAAAATGACTGAAGACTTGTTTCTATAGAAAATTTAGATCCTGCTGATAATGAGCACAATACACCTCAGGAAAGAAAAAGCTACATGCAAATGAATAATAGTTGTAACAACGATGCTTCCTTGTCTAAAACATTTATGAATTCAACAGCATTAAATATCACTGAACTGACAAAAACTGACTTTATATTCTTCCTACAACCCTCTAAAGGTACACTGACGACAAAGTAAGATCATTTATAAAATATGTATTAGAAGTCATCTCTAATTCTACACTTTGCCATTTTAGCTTTAATATGCTTTATCATTATTTATATGTAACATTTAATATCCACAGCTTTAAGGGAAAAATTTGACATTTTGAAACTTGATTCTTCCAGTTTCTTTACTCTCTGGGTCCTCTGTGTGTCACAAAGACATGAGAACTCTCGAGGCTGTTCTATTGCCCCCCCAAATTCTCCTCATTAAAAGTGAAAAACAGCACATGCACAAGTACACACACACACACACCCCACAGTCTGATGACATGGAATAGCTCTGCCTTGGGACCCAGCCATACCACTTCTGGGTATACATTCAAATGATTCCTCACCAAATCACAAGGAAGTTGCCTCATCTATGTCCATAGCAGCCTTATTTGTAATAGCTAGAAACTGGAAACAACCCAGATGTCCCTCAACTGAAGAATGGATTAAAAAACTGTGGTACATCTACACAATGGAATACTACTCAGCTATCAGAAACAAGGAAATTATGCAATTTGCAGCCAAATGGATGAAACTAGAGAAGCTCATCCTGAGTGAGCTAACCCAGACCCAGAAGGATGCACATGGCATCTACTCTCGTATAGTTGGATTTTAGCTATATAGTACAGGATATCTATACTACAACCAACACACCAAAGGGAACAGGAACATAGACTTTTTCATCCTGTCAATGAGACACATTGCCCTAGTGGTGCTGCCTTGTAGGCCCCCAGTGTATGAGGAAGCTCTTGGTCCTCATATGACTGCTGAATTGGGGTGGGGGACTGTTATGTAGGGACACTCCACTCCAGAGGAGTGGGATGGAAGGGTTAGGGGGTAGAAGGTGGGAGGGCGGGACTGGGAAGGGTCAAAAAAGGACGCTATGATGAAAATGTAACCTGAAGCAATAAATAAATTTAAAAAATATATATTTTCCTAATTCCAATAATCCAAAATCTCAAGTGCAACCAACAGGTCTTTTTCTCTCTGTAGATCACTGTTACCTGCAGAATATTTGGAGATGGAACTAAGAAACAAATTTAATGGGAGAACATATTGGAATCTAGCCTTGAAGCTGGCTTTTAAAAACAAATACATTATTTTAACTTAAACTTTGTGGTTTGGTATCAACCCCAAACATGTTACTCTGAAACTCTGTTTAACTTACTTTGTTAGAAAATGACTTTTTTTTTCATAGTTTAGAAACACATCTGTCACTGGAAAGAACAAATAGATATTGAGGATTATCTCTTTTCTTTTCTTTTTTTATTGCTGTATGATTTTGGAAAATTCTTTTTTTTAAATACTTTATTTTTTTTTCTTCAAGTTACATCTCAGTAACAAACCCCTCCCTATTCCCCCTTCCTATCCCGCCCTTCCACCCTATTCCCCCCAGAAGTTTCCCCTTTCAGTCCAACAGATGGTTCCTTCTCTTATAACAGTAAGTATTATACAAAACAATAGATATAAATATGCCACATTTATGAGAGTTAAATTGCCCAGTATACCTTCCCAATGTCCAGTTTATACATATTTGGCCCCTGACTTTAACATTCTACTATCTACCCAACTCCATGAGTTTAAAGGTCTATATGTGACTCAACATTCATACTATCTTGCAACACACTTTTAAGAATATCTTCTTAGATCTATAACACCCTCTTGATTCCTAAACAATTCAAAATTTAACTATGAGACTCTAGCTGTCTATTCCTCAACCACCTCAGAGACCTGAGAGGGATAAATATATTTGCTTATATAGGAAGTGCAGGGCCTGCAGCTTCCAAAACTAAGAAAGAACATACCAATGACTGCCTGGACAGTTCCTATTTTCTCTCCATACATTCCAGCATCAGTCTTCAGCTTTTGGGTCCTGTTTCTCTGACAGACATTTGTTGTAGAGCAGGGATTATGAAGGACTTACCTACCCTGTCTTGGCAGAGTTAGGCTGTCGACTTCCCTGCTACCAAGTTTTGTCCTTTTTGGACAGCAGTCTGTCTGCAGTTGGTGCAAGGGGTTTTTTCATGCCAAGAGAAAGGCTTGCCACCAATTCAACCATCTTACAGTGGAGGTTCTTCGATGCTTATCTTCTACTTGGAGTAGAATCGGGGGTGCTGTCAGGTGCTGATATGTCTCGATATCAAAAAAAAATCTTGATTTAAGATAACATCTTTGAATGCCATATTCTGCAGATCTCAAGGGGTTTTTGAAGATGCCCTATCCATCTCTTGTATATAGATAAGCAAATGTTGCTTGTCTCTTAGCAACTTGATTACTGGGTAGTTTAGAGAATATCTGTGATAGACTGTCATAGTAGCTAACAAAGTGACATGTTTGCATGACTAGGAGTTTGTTTTAACTATCCTAGACCGTTTTAGATGGTTGGTATCAAGAGGTCAGAGCTTCACATTTTATTTTTAAGTATCTCTAGGTATGATACCATTAGGAAGCGTTACTTTTAAATTTGTATCAATATACAAAGATCTATTCAATTGTGGTTAAATATACTCTTAATTATGTATCAATATACCAAGATCAATGCCTATGTAGCCCAATATAATCTTAATATTACGTCCATATGCAGGGGTCAATACCATTGTGGCCAACTATAATCTTAATTTTGTATCAATATACAAAGATCAATACCGATGTAATCCAATACAATCTTATTTTTGCACAATAAGCAATGGTCAATACCACTTTAGCCAAATAAACTACTAATTTTGTATCAATATACAAAGGTATAAGGGCATATTCAATAATCTGCCCCTTCTTCTTGGACCTTCCTGTGCTATGTCTATATCTCATTTTTCTCAAGCCCATGCACTCCTACATAGGAGAGGAAGAAGGATACAGAGAAGGAAAAGTAGGAATTCCCTGGGGCTAACCTCCAAAACCCATTAAGACAGGACCATTTATCAGCTTGTAGTCTCTTCCCCTACATATCAGAGTTTTCAGTTATCCTTCAAATAACCTAAAAGAAGGGCAGAGAAACACCTTCCCCATCCACTGGGCATGGGACGTCGCTCTCTTAAAGTGACTTCCTGCTGATTTGGGTCGTAGTAGACCTGTTTGGGGCCCGAACCCAAATGGGAAAAATGATTAAAAATGTTAGTACACTCCTTTTATGATCAGTACTTCTGTTCTCAGCTGTTTAGATGACCTAAGGGGTTTGTAGGCAGAAGCTGATCTTGCAGGCTTCACTGAGGTTCCTACCGGGGCATTGTGTAGAGCTGAAGGGTCCCAGCGACATTGGATTGCCGTGGTGGTTGCAGGCCCCCGATGGAGACAGCTATTGAGGAAGTCTGCCAGGCAGAATCAACTGGGTCACTCGTCCTCCTTGGTGCCTGATTCTGCTCTCTGCTGAGGATTCCGCTGTCCAGCCGTCCCCGGGCTCCCCTAATGGACGCTTCGATTCTCCTGGAATGATAAGAACAGAGCCCTGCCCCAATCCCAACCCTAGGACAATTGCCCTCTTTTTTTTGGGGGGGGATGGGGAGGCTAGGTAGTACTTCTCCTGAAGCAAATTTGGCCTTCTGACAACATACAAAGCGTTATCTTTCAATCCGGGTTAAAGAAGAAATCATTCTGTCACCTTGGAGCTAAACCAGCTCTAGTGTATATATTTTGAGATCCCAAAGGACAATCTGCCTGCATCGAGAAGGCCTTTTGTAACTAGCCTCCAAACCTAGGTCCCTCCAAATCCCATGTGTGTGTCTCTGAACTCTAATTATTGGGATCAGGGACCTGTGTTTCCCATCTGAAGGGATCAAAGATGTGTTCCACCACTCCTGGATCAAAGTCTTTCTCTATTTAGAGTTTGCCCTGCATCAGGCTGACCCTGAGCCCCGGGATCTGCCCGTTTCTGTCTCCAGTGTGCTGGGAGCTGGGACCAAGGGTGTACTCTTCTTGAATGGTGGGACCAAGAGTATGCACCCTCACCATCCCACTCCGTATGACTCCAGAATACATAAGACCACCAACTCTACGGTGCTCCCCCCCACCCCACCCCGTCTCCGCTGAAGTCAAAGGCATGGGCCAATACCACAATTCTCTTGTATTTTACCTTAGCTCCATGTCTTCTCTACACCTGGAGGTCTGCAAAACCAGGCCGAATGGCTGTATCCTCTATTCCATTCACAGTGTTTCAGCCCTGCCCCCTGCCTTTTTTTTTTAGTTAATAAATGTATTTGTTTGTTGCTTCAGGTTACATCCTTATCATATTGTCCTCTTTTCCCACTTCCCAGCCCCACCCTCCCATGCTCTATCCACTGACCCTTCCGTCTTATTCCTCTGGGGTGGAGTGTCCCTGCCTAACAGTCTCTCACCACAGATCAGGAGTCATATGAGGGCCAAGAGCCTCTTCATTCACCGAGGGCCTACGAGGCAGTACTGCCAGTGAATGGTGTCTCATTGCTACTGGGGGAATACTAAAAAAAAGACCAACAAACACACAAACCCACAAAAACAAAGAATATCAACAAAAAAAGAGAGGAAAAAGAGAAGAGAAAAGGAAAAAGAAAAAAAAGAAGGAAAAAGAAAAAGATAAAAAAAATTATGTCCTTGTTCCTTTTGGTGTGTTGGTTGTAGTACAGATATCCTGTACGATATAGTTAAAATCCTACTATAAGTGAATAGATGCCATGTGCATCCTTCTGAGACTGGGTTAGCTCACTCAGGATGAGCTCCTCTAGATCCATCCATTTGGTTGCAAATTGCATGATTTCATTGTTTCTGATAGCTGAGTAATATTCCATTGTATAGATGTACCACAATTTTTAATCCATTCTTCAGTTGAGGGACATCTGGGTTGTTTCCAGTTTCTAGCTATTACAAATAAGGCTGCTATGAACATAGATGAGGAGACTTCCCTATGTCTCCGTGAGAGGTCCTTTGGGTGTATACCCAGAAGTGGTATGGCTGGGTCCTGAGGCAAGGTTATTCCTAGATTTCTAAGATATTGCCAGACAGACATCCATAGTGGTTGCACAAGTCTGCACTCCCACCAGCAATGGAGTAGGGTTCCCCTTTCTCCACACCCTCGCCAACATGTGCTATCATTTGAGCTCTTTATCTTAGCCATTCTAACAGGTGTTAGGTGGAATCTCAGGGTCGTCTTGAGTTGCATTTCTCTGATGATTACGGATGTTGAACATTTCTTCAGGTGTCTCTCAGCCTTTAGGGATTCCTCCTTTGTGAATTCTCTATTTAGCTCCATCTCCCATTTTTTGATTGGATTATTTGGTTTCTTGGCATTTAGTTTCTTGAGTTCTTTGTAGATTTTGGATAAAAGCCCTCTATCAGATGTGGGGTTGGTGAAGATTTTCTCCCAGTCTGTTGGTTGCCGTTTTGTTCAAATGATAGTGTCCTTTGCCTTACAGAAGCTTTTCAGTTTCATGAGGTCCCATTTATTGATTGTTGATCTCAGGTCCTGAGCTGTTGGTGTTCTGTTCAGGAAGTTGTCACCTGTGCCAATGAGTTCGAGGGTTTCTCCTACTTTTTCTTCTAGTATCTTTAGTGTGGCTGGCCTTATGTTAAGGTCTTTGATCCACTTGGAATTAAGTTTTGTACAAGGTGATAGGTATGGGTCTAATTTCATTCTTTTGCAAGTGGACATCCAGTTGGACCAGCACCATTTGTTGAAGATGTTGTCCTTCTTCCATTGTTCCATTTTGGCTTCTTTGTCAAAGATTAGTTGGCCATAGGTGTGAGGATCCATGTTTGGGTCTTCAATTCGATTCCATTGATCCACTGGTCTGTTTCTATACCAGTACCATGCTGTTTTTATTACTGTTGCTCTGTAGTACAGCTTGAAATCTGGGATGGTGATACCTCCAGATGTTTTTTCATTGGACAGGATTGATTTAGCTATTCTGGGCTTTTTGTTGTTCCATATGAAGTTGAGAATAGCTTTTTCCAGGTCTATAAAGAATTGTGTTGGTATTTTGATAGGAATTACATTAAATCTATATATTGCTTTTGGTAGGATAGCCATTTTTATTATGTTGATCTTACCTATCCATGAGCATGGGAGATCTTTCCATCTTCTAAAGGCCTCTTCCATTTCTTTCTTCAGGGGCTTGAAGTTCTTGTTATATAGGTCCTTTGCATGCTTGGTTAGAGTTACCCCCAGGTATTTTATGTTGTTTGTGGCTATTGTGAAGGGGGGTTGTTTCCCTTATTTCTTTCTCGGTATATTTGTTTGTTGTATAAAGAAGGGCTTCTGATTTTTTTGAGTTAATTTTGTATCCAGCCACCTTGCTGAAGTTGTTTATCAGCTGTAAGAGTTCTTTGGTGGAGTTTTTGGGGTCACTTATGTATACTAACATATCATCTGCGAATAGGGATAATTTGACTTCTTCATTTCCAATTTTTATCCCTTTGATCTCCTTTAGTTGTCTTATTGCTCTAGCAAGGACTTCAAGTACTATATTGAAGAGATATGGTGAAAGTGGACATCCTTGTCTTGTCCCTGAGTTTAGAGGAAATGCTTCAAGCTTCTCTCCATTTAATTTGATGTTGGCTACTGGCTTGCTGTATATTGCCTTTATTATTTCTAGGTATGGTCCTTGTATGCCCGTTCTCTCCAGAACTTTTAGCATGAAGGGGTGTTGGATTTTGTCAAATGCTTTTTCTGCATCTAGCAAGATTATCATGTGGTTTTTTTCTTTCATCTTGTTTATGTGGTGAATTACATTGATAGACTTTTGTATATTGAACCATCCCTGCATTCCAGGGATGAAGCCTACTTGATCATGGTGTATGATACTTTTGATATGTTCTTGAATTCGGTTTGCTAGTATTTTATTAAGTATTTTTGCATCTATGTTCATGAGGGAGATTGGTCTGAAGTTCTCTTTCTTTGTTGGGTCTTTGTGTGGTTTAGGAATCAGAATGACAGTGGCCTCATAGAATGAGTTTGGCAGTGTTCTTTCTGTTTCTATGTGGTGGAAGAGTTTGAAAAGTAATGGTGTTAGTTCCTCTTTGAAGGTCCAGTAGAATTCCGTGCTAAAGCCATCTGGCCCTGGGCTTTTTTTGGTTGGGAGATTATTAATGACTGTTTCTATTTCCTTAGGTGTTATTGGGCTGTGTAAGCTGTTAATCTGATTTTGATTTAGTTTTGGTAGGTGGAATTTATCGAGGAAATTGTCTATTTCACTTAGGTTTTCAAATTTAGTGGAATATAGATTTTTAAAGTAATGCCCAAATATTTTCTGGATCTCCTCAATGTCTGTTGTTATTTCTCCCTTTTCATTTCTGATTTTGCTGATTTGTGTTCTTTCCCTTTGCCTTTTAGTTAATTTGGCTAGGGGTCTGTCTATTTTGTTGATTTTCTCAAAGAACCAACTCTTGGTTTCATTGATTCTTTGTATAGTTCTTTTTGATTCTAAGTTGTTGATTTCAGCTCTAAGTTTGATGATTTCCTGTCTTCTGCTCTTCTTGGTAGTGTTTGTTTCTTTTTTTTCCAATTCACAGCTTAGCTGTTAGTTCACTAATATGAGCTGTCACAATTTTCTTTTTGAAAGCACTTAGTGCTATGAACTTTCCTCGTAGCACAGCTTTCAATGTATCCCATAGGTTTGAGGTTTGAGTATGTTGTGTCTTCATTGTCGTTGGATTTTAAGAAGTCTTTGATTTCCTTCTTTATTTCTTCCCTGACCCAGTGGTCATCCAGTAAGGAGCTGTTCAATTTCCATGTGTGTGTAGGCTTTCTGTTGATTCTTTTGCTGTTGAAGACCAGCTTTATTCCGTGGTGGTCTGATAAGATACAAGGTGTTATTTCAATTTTCTTGTATCTATTTAGACTATCCTTGTGACCAATTATGTGGTCGATTTTGGAGAAGGTTCCGTGGGGTGCTGAGAAAAAGGTGTATTCCTTTGTGTTTGGGTGAAACGTTCTGTAGATATCTGTTAGGTCCATTTGTTTCATGATCTCTGTTAGACTCAACATTTCTCTGTTTGTCTTCTGTCTTGATGATCTGTCCTTTGTTGTGAGTGGGATGTTGAAGTCTCCCACTACTAATGTGTTGTGATCGACGTGCGCTTTAAGTTTTAGAAGTGTTTCTTTTACAAAAGTAGGTGCCTTTGTATTTGGGGCATAGATGTTCAGTATTGAGATTTCCTCTTGATGAATATTCCCTTTAATGAGTATATAGTGCCCTTCTTTGTCTTTCTTCATTAACTTCAGTTGGAAGTCTGTTTTGTTTGATATTAGGATGGCTACTCCAGCTTGTTTCCTGGGTCCATTTGCTTGGAAAACCTTTTCCCAGCCCTTTACTCTGAGACAGTGTCTATCTTTCATAGTTAGATGTGTCTCTTGTGTACAGCATAAGGAAGGGTCTTGTTTGCGGATCCACTCTGTAAACCTATGTCTTTTTATTGGGGAGTTGAGTCCATTGATGTTGATGGATATTAGTGACCTGGGGTTGTTATTTCCCATTAGTTTGGTATAGGTGGTGGTCCTGTGCCTCTTTTGGTTTAGTTGCTGAGGGGTTTTCTATTCCCTTTGTTTTCTTGGGTGGAGTTTTCTTCTCTGGGTTGGGATTTTCCTTCTAGGATTTTCTGTAGGGCTGGGTTTGTGGGTAGATATTGTTTAAATTTGATTTTGTCATGGAATATCTTGTTTTCTCCATCTATGTTGACAGAGAGTTTTTCTGGGTAAAGTAGTCTGGCTGGGCACCTATGATCTCTCAGGACTTGTAGTATATCTGACCAGGCCCTTCTAGCTTTTAATGTTTCTGGGGAGAAGTCAGGTGTAATTCTGATGAGTCTGCCATTGTATGTGACTTGACCTTTTTCTCTTACAGCTTTTAATATTCTTTCTTTGTTCTGTACATTTGGGGTTTCAATTATTATGTGGCGAGAGGAGTTTCTTTTCTGGTCTAGTCTGTTTGGTGTTCTGTAAGCCTCTTGGATTTTTATTGGCATCTCTTTTTTCAGGTTTGGGAAGTTTTCCTCTATGATTTTGTTGAAGATATTTCCTGGACCTTGGAGTCAGGAGTCCTCTCTTTCCTCTATACCTATAATTCTTAGGTTCCGTCTTTTCATTGAGTCCCTGATTTCTTGGATGTTGTGGGTGAGAGATTTTTTAGCCTTCTCATTTTCTTTGGATGTTGTACTGATTTCTTCCACTGAATCTTCCATGCCTGAGATCCTGTCTTCCATCTCTTGCATCCTATTGTTGATACTCACATCCGTAGTTCCTGTTCTCTTCCCTTGGTTCTCCACTTCCTCTTTTAACTCTGACTGTGTTTTCTTTATTGTTTCTATTTCTATTTTCATGTCTTGTATGGTTTTGTTCGTTTTGTACATTTCCTTCTCCAGCTTGCTTGTTTTTGTATGAAAATCTTTCATGGCTTTTTCCTTTTCCTGTTCAAGCTCTGTCACCTTGGCTTGGAGCTCTTTAATGGTGTTGTTCCTTGTTTTGATTTGTAGAATTGTGGCTTCTTTGAATTCCTTCATAGATTTAAGTTCTTCTTGCAGGGACTCTATCACTTTCCATAATGCAAAATTGTCAATGTTTTCATGTGTTTCTGTTGGTGTGTGGTCATCCGAATTGGATGAGCTAGGATGATTCTGCTTTGTTGGAGTCATAATTCCTTGATTTCTATTTTTTTTTTTGACCTTTCGCCATTGGATGCATTTAGCTGTCTGTTTTCTGTGCTTGGAACCACAGTGGATGATTTGGTGCAGGGGACGAGTTACTTGGCTATCTGTCATTGCTTACAGGGGGATTTCAAGGTCACTGTGGTTTAAATCTCCTGAGGCACTGTGAGCTGGTGCAGCCTATTCCCAGGTTGTGAGTAATGGACCAGGATTGTTTCACTGCTCCCAATTCAGA
>CAJQZJ010022793.1:0-13223 GCA_907164525.1 Lophiomys imhausi | reverse complement strand
CAGAATTGTCAATGTTTTCATGTGTTTCTGTTGGTGTGTGGTCATCCTAATTGGATGAGCTAGGGTGGTTCTGCTTTGTTGGAATCATAATTCTTTGATTTCTATTTTTTTTTGACCTTTCGCCATTGGATGCATTTAGCTGTCTGTTTTCTGTGCTTGGAACCACAGTGGATGATTTGGTGCAGGGGACGAGTTACTTGGCTATCTGTCGTTGCTTAAAGGGGGATTTCAAGGTCACTGTGATTTTAATGGCCAGAGGCACTGTGATCTGGTGCAGCCTATTCCCAGGTTGTGAGTAATGGACCAGGATTGTTTCACTGCTCCCAATTCAGACTTCTCTGTGTTGCACTCTGAGTTATCAGCCTGTAATGGTTCTGATGGTATGGGCCTGTTTGCCCAGGCACAGATTCTGTGGCCTTTGTTTGTCGTCCCAGAGGCTGACAGGGTCTGGCTCCACACCTGATATGTCTGGATTTTCCAGGATACAGCTATGGTCCCGATTTCTGGTTTCTCTCTAGTCTTCTCGCCACAGGGCTGGACCCTGTGCCTGATTCCCTTCCTGTCTGCGCCGCCACGGGTCCCGTGGGTACCCCAAGCCCCGGATCCTCTGGCTGCCTGAGTGCACCTCTCGTCCCAGCAGCTCCGCCGTGGGTGCACGGACCCCTGGCCCCACCCACGCCTGTCTCTCTCCCCAGATGACCTGCCGTGGACTGGCAGGGATTTGGCCCTGCCAGCCGTGCTCCCTCCCCAGGTGCGCTACCGTGACCGCCTGCCTTTGTGTTCCCAGCTTCCTGAGCTCCCTCGGAACCTCTCGCCCTCCGCTTCACGAGCGGCTGCGGACCACCCGCTGAGCCCCCTGTTTGTTCCTTGCTAAGGGTTCCACTATCTCGCAACCTTTTCTAAGTGGGTATAAGTTCAACCTGATGTGTGGGTAGCCCAATAGGACAGCGATCTATGGCCAAGTGGACCCTGATTCTGCCTGCTGTAAGTTGGGATCGATCTTACCAGGCGCCTCACCAAATGGGAGTTCCCGAATCCCCGGTTTAGTGGCCTCCGTGTCTGTGAGAGATGGGGAGAGCCTTGCCCTGGGACTTTTAACAGTCCCTTGGGAGCTGTGAGTTTTCCCGGGGGGGGGGGTTCTAGCCCCTCCTGTTTTTGCACAGTGCCCAATAACTCTGTGTTTTTTATGGCTCTTTTTTCCCCGCATTCAGAATGCGTCAGTGTAGGTCGCCGCCATCTTCGCTCCCCCAAAAATGTTTTCTTAAATTAAGATTTTTTTGATAACGAGACATGCCAGCTCCTGACAGCATCCCCTATTCCACTCCAAGCAGAAGACGAGCATTGAAGAATCTCTAATGTGAGATGGTTGAATTAGTGGCAAGCCTATTTCTCGGCATAATGCATTCTAACTACTCTCAACACTCTCTAGTCTTCCCATCACTGTTAACACCTCTTCTTCCTTATACTTCTCTTTACCATGTTTATGTCTTTTTGTTTTATTTTTGTGGCCCATTGAGTTTAACTAAGGCTGTCTGTGGAATTATGACTTTGTACTATCCAGTTGACCTGCTAAGTTTACCAGAATAGAAGTCAATGACATCATACCTCAAAAAATTCACCTGAGGGATACATTCAATGAGCTTCTCTCTATTCATACATCATAGTTTCATATATCAATTCTTCTATAAACCTAATGCATACAAGAGAAGCTACTATGAGTACATAATTTCAATGGCTATAACAATTCTTCCAGTTTTTTTTCATTTTCTTTCATGCTCATATCCAAAATTGATCCCCAATTTTTGAAAGTTTTAGAATAAGCTCTTAAAACTCATATGACTGTTGAACTGAGGGGGGCTGATATGTACAGGCAACCTACTTTGGAGTAGTAAGATAGGTGGGAGGGGGGAGAGGGTAGGAGAGTGGGACCAGGAGGGGTGATTGAGATGTAACTTGAAGTAATAAATAACACACAAAAAAGTCTTAGAATAAACATCTGTTTTAGGGCTAAGTGCTCAACAATTACTTATTCTCAGAACCTTTAACACCCATAAGTAACTGCCTTCAGAGCCATTAGTATAAGAAAAGCATATATTATTACTGATGTTAGTTGTATTAGTCTATGGGTATAAACATCAAGTTTTTAAGGCTCTTAAGCATCTTATCAATTTTTCTAAAAACAAAACAAGTAGTAAGTTCTACTTGAGTATTCAAAACCTCTCCACCATGTGATTTGACTGAATATGCATTGCGCAGGAATGAAATTTCACCTAGCAGAAGGCCTCAAATCTAAGCTGAGATCTGTTGTTTGCCCTCCCCTCTGAACAACTTTTTCCCTATTATACAAGTAGAGATATATTGCCTTAGAGTTGGTATTTTACTTTGTGCTGTTCACATGTGGGTAAAACTACTGATGTCTTTCTTCCTGGATACTTACATAATACTTCTACCATGAAAAAAAAAAAAAAAAAGCTAGCCAAGCAGAAGGAAGCTTCAACAGCAGTGCCAGTTTAGGTGTCTATATATCATAATATGTCTAGGTCCTTCCTCAATAGAGTCATATTCTTGCCGTCTTGTTCATGGGAACAACCTGTAAGCCTGATAAAAGCCCAACACAACATCTTATAAGGAGACATCCTGCACTTGGCACTGGGATGTGTGTTTAATAACTATAGTGGTTTTAATAAGAATGTCCTACATAGCCTTGGTTTGTTTTTGTTTTTGTTTTTATTTGAATTCTTGGTCACTAGTTGGTGGAACTGTTTGGGAAGGATTAGAAGGCATGACCTTGTCAGACTATGGATTTTCTTGTAGGAGATGTTTCATTAGTGGTAGATCTGAGTTTTTAAAAACCCATGTTATACCTTGCTTTCTGCTTGCAGATTAGAATGTAAGGCTCTCAGCTTCTGTTCCAAGGCCATGTGTCCTGACTATGGACTAGTTTTCTGAAACTTTAAGCAAGCATCAAATCAAATGGTTTCTTTTAGTAGATGCCTTAGTTATAGTTACTCTTCATAGCAATAGAGTATTCATAAAATAGTGAGCTATGGTTTCTAAGAACAGCATGATCTTTCTATATATGGTACTCTTACTTGTTTTTATACTTTTTTCCATTAATTTATTTATTGTTCATTTTAAATCCCAATCATAGCCATGCTGCTTCCTCTTCTCCCAGGCCCAAACTCCTCAGAGAAGGACAGCCTCCATCTCCATACCAGCTCTCCCTGACACTTCAAGTCACATCAGGACTAAGCACCTCCTCTTCCACTGAGGTCAGACAAGGGATCCATGCTAGGGAAAAGGGGTCCAAAGGCAGGCAACAGAGTCCAAGTTAGAGACAGCCCCTGCTCAAATTGTAGGCCAAGCAGTCCATCAGCTTCATGTGTGTAGTGACCTAATTCCAGTCCATGCATGCCCTTTGTTTGGTGGTTCAGTCTCTATGAATCATCTGTGGGTCCATGAGCCCAGGTTAGTTGGTTATATAGGTCTTCTTGTGATGTCTTTGACCCCTCCAGCTGTAACCTTTCCCTCAATATTTCTCCTAACTCTTCCACAAGACTCCCTGAGTTCCACCTAATGAATGGATGTGGGACTCTGAATCTGTTTCCATTACCTGTTGGGTGAGTCATCTCAGATGACAGTTATGCTAGGTTCCTGTCTGCAAAGATAGTAGATTATCATTATTAACGTCTGAGGAGTGACTTGAACAAATGACTCTGTGTCTGCCCCCCAAAAATGAATTCATCAAAATAAAAATCAAGAAATAAATTTTAAAGGATTAGTCCCTGTAAAAAATATCACCCATACAAAATTATTTAACTAAAATATCTTTGAAAAACAACGACTTTTCTTTTTTTCCAAATGGTTCTTGGAAATATAATTCATAAGCACATTTAAGAAGTGATTATAGAGAACACATGCTGGCTTTATTCTACCAATCAAGTAAATTAATTTTTTATCTATGGAAATTTAAAAAAGCCTACTATGAGTACTAAAATGAGTTATACATTTTCTCGTGTTTTAATCATACATGAGAAGCTTAATTTCTCTATGTGTCTGCTTTTGCCTTTTTCAAGTAAGTACATTAATCCTACTTCATCTGAATTTCTACTGGAAGAGATGTGACTATAAGATTAGGATTGATCAAGAATGATATCCTTGACAGACTAACTCAATCCCAAGGGTCTAGTGCTAAACACATGAGCATAAACGCAATACTAACTGGACTCATCAGGACATATATAAGGATTATACAACAATGATCACTAAAAAGACCACAAATTTGAGAAGGAGGAATATATATGGAAAAGTTTGGTGTAGGAAAAGGAAGTGTGGGAATAATGTAAAAGAGTAATAGTATAAGAAATTCTCATAAAACATAAAACTAATAAATATTTTAAAATGCTGAGAATCACTACAATGATTTACAATATAAATTGTGTATCCCTAAAATTTACAAAGACAGTCTTCAGCATACTGATATTCAAAGCATCTTCCATTTAGCATTTTTAAGCTACTATCTTGGTATTAATTTCAAATATGACTGTTAATCCCTTTTTTATATATTTTAATATTTATGTTTTACTTACATGCATTTGTGTTCTATGTGAATGCATGCACTGTATGTGCTGGAACCCTCATATGTCAGAATTGAACATTGGCTCTCCTGAAGCTGGAGTTACATGAGGCTGTGAGCAACCGAACATGGATGCCAAGAACTGAACATGAATCTTTTGCAAGCGTAATGAGTGCTTTTGATTGTTGAACATATTTCTAGCACTGAGATTGTTCATTTCTTTTTTTTATGTTTATTTAGTACTTTAAGTTACATCTCCATCACAGTGCCCTCTTTCCACCCCTCTTCGTCCCACCTTCCCACCCTTTCCCCCTTCTCCCACCTATCCTACTCCTCTGGAGTGGGGTGTCCCCACATATCAGCCTCCCTCCCAGTTCAACAGTCATATGAGGGCTAAGAGCTCCTTCTTGCACTGGGGGTCTACATGGCAGCACCACTGGGGCAAAGTGTCCCACTAACAGGTAATAAAATCTATGTTTCTGTTGCTATTGGTGTGTTGGTTATAGGATAGTTATGCTGTACTTTATGGCTAACATCCAATAATAAGTGAATAGATACCATGTGCATTTTTCTTAGTCTGGGTTAGCTCACTCAGGATGAGCTTCTCTTTCCATCCATTTGGCTCCAAATTGCATGATTTCCTTGTTTCTGATAGCTGAGTAGTATTCCATTGTGTAAATGTATCATAGTTTTTTTTTTTTTTTAAATCTATTCATCAGTTGAGGGACATCTGGATTGTTCCCAGATTCTAGCTATTACAAATAAATCTGCTGTGAACAAAGATGAGATGTCCTTGTGCTTTGGTGAGGAATCTTTTGGTGGTATGCCCAGAAGTGATATGGGTGGGTCTTAAAGTAAAACTATTCCAAGGTTTCTACGATATTGCCAGACTGATTTCCATAGTGGTTGGTTGTACATATTTGCACTCCCACCAGCAATGGAGGATTGTTCCCTCTTTTCCACAACCTTGCCAGCATGTGCTGTCACTTGAGTTTTTGATCTTAGCCATTCAGACAGGTGTGAGATAGAATCTGAGTCGTCTTGAGTTGCATTTCTCTGATGATTAAGGATGTTGAGCATTTCTTCAAGTGTCTCTCAGCCATTAGAGATTCCTCCTTTGTGAATTCTTGGTTTTGCTTTGTTCCCCATTTTTTTGTGATTGGATTATTTGGTTTCTTGGTGTTTAATTTCTTGAGTTCTTTATATAATTTGGATATTAGCCTTCTGTCAGAAGTGGGGTTGGTAAAGACCTTTTTTCAAACTGTAGGTTGCTGTTTTGTTTGAATGTGAATGTCCTCTGCCTTACAGAAGATTTTTAGTTTCATGAGGACACATTTATTGATTATTGGTCTTAGAGCCTGTGCCATTGGTGTTCTGTTCAGGAAGTTGTTACCTGTGGCAATGAGTTCAAGGCTTTTCCCCACTTTCTCTTCTATTATATTTAGTGTGTTGGGCTTTATGTTATGGTCTTTGATCCACTTGGATTTAAATTTTGTGCAAGGTGATAAGCATGGTTCTATTTGCATTGTTTTGCATATTGACATCCAGTTATACCAGTACCATTTGTTGAAGATGCTGTTCTTTTCCATTGTACAGTTGTGGCTTTTTGTCAAAAATTAAGTGACCTTAGTTGTGTAGGTTCATTTCTGGGTCTGTGATTTGATTTAATTGATCAACTGGTCTGTTTTTTTTTTTTTTTTTAAATATACAGAATTGATTTAGCCCTTCTGAGGTTTTTTTTTTTGTTATTCTATATGAAGTTGAGAATTGTTTTTTCTAGATTTATAAAGAATTGTGTTGGTATTTTGATAGGAATTGCATTGAATCAGTATATTGCTTTTGGCAGGATATCCATTTTTATTATATTGATCCTATCTATCCATGAGCATGGGAGATCTTTCCACCTTCTGATGTCCTCTTCAATTTCTTTCTTCAACTACTTGAAGTCCTTGTCATTCAGATCTTACATTTGGTTAGTTAGAGTTACCTCCAAGTATTTTATATTGTTTGTGGCTATTGTGAAGGATGTTCTTACCCTAATTTTTTTCTCGGGCCATTTATTTTTTGTATAAGGAAGGACTTCTGAATATTTTGAATTAATTTTTTATCCAGCCACTTTGGTGAAGGTGTTTATCAATTGTAGTAGTTCTCTGGTGGATTATCATGTGCAAATATGCAAATTTGAATTCTTCCTTTCCAATTTGTATCTCCTTGATCTTCTTTAGTTTTCTTCTTGCTCTAGCTAGAACTTTAAGTGGTATGTTGAACAGATATAGGGAGAGTGAACATCCTTGACTTGTCCCTGATTTTAGAGGAAATGCTTTAAGTTTCTCTCCATTTAACTTGATGCTGGCTACTGGCATGCTGAATATCACCTTTTTTATTTCTAGGTATGGTCCTATTCTCGTTCTCTGCAGGACTTTTAGCATGGAGGAGTGTTGGATTTTGTCAAATGCTTTTTCAGCATCTAGCGATATGATCATGTAGTTTTTTTTTTCATCTTGTTTATGTGGTGAATTATGTTGATGGATTTTTGTATGGAGAATCACCACTGCATTCCTTGAATGAAGCCTATGTGATCATGGTGTATGATACATTAGATGTGTTCTTGAAATTTTTTTTTTTGCCAGTATTTTATTAACTATTTTTGTGTCATTTTCATGTGGCAAATTGGTTTGTATTTCTCTTCTTTTGTTAGGTCTTTGTATGGTTGAGGAATCAGGGTGACTGTGGCCTTGTAGAATGAGTTTGGCAGTGTTCCTTCTGTTTCTATTTTATGGAAGAGTTTGAAGAGTATTTGTATCAGCTCTTCTTTGAAGGTCTGGTAGAATTCTGTGCTGAAATCATCTGGTCCTTGGCATTTTTTGGTTGGGAGCCTTTAATGACTCTTCCTATTTCCTTAGGGGTTATATGACTGTTTAACTTGTTAACTTGATCTTAATTTAACTTTGGTAGTTGGAATCTTTCAAGAAAACTGTTTTTGCTTAGGTTTTCCAATTTTGTTAAGTACAATTTTTTAAAGTAAGACCTAATGATTCTCTGGATTTCCTTGGTGTCTATTGTTATTTCTCCCTTTTCATTTCCGATTTTGTTGATTTGGGTATTTTCCCTCTGCCTTTTAGTTAGTTTTGCTAGGGGTTTCACTATTTTGTTGATTTTCTCAAAGAACCAACTCTTGGTTTCGTCAATTCTTTTTATTGTTCTTTTTGTTTCTAAGTTGTTGATTTCAGCCCTAAGTTTGATGACTTTCTGCCTTCTGCTCCTCTTGAGAGTGTTTTGTTCTTTTATTTGTAGCTCTTTCAGTTCTGCTGTTGTTTCTAATATGTGATGTCACAATTTTATTTCTGAAGGCACTTAGTGCTATGATCTTTGCCTGTATCACTGCTCTCATTGTGTCCTAAAGGTTTGGGTATGTTGTGCCTTCATTTTCGTTGGAATTTAAGAAGTCTTTGATTTCCTTCTTTATTTGTTCTCTGACCCAGTGGTCATTGAGTAGAGAGTTGCTCAGATTCCATGAATGTGTAGGCTTTTTGTTATTTCTGTTGTTGTATAATCCAGCTTTAATCCATGGTGATCTGATAAGATGCAAAGGGTTACTTCTATTTTCTTGTATCTGTTGAGGCTTGCTTTATGATCAAGTATATGGTCAATTTTGGAGAAGGTACCATGAGATGCTGAAAAGAAGGTGTATTCTTTTGAATTTGAGTAAAACATTCTGTAGATATCTGTTAGATCCATTTGGTTAATTACCTCTGTTAGTCTCATTATTTCTCTGTTTGGTTTCTGTCTCGATGACCTGTCCATTCTTGTGAATGGGTTGTTGAAGTCTTCCACTACTAATGTGTGGGAATTGATGTGTGGTTTAAGCTTTAGAAGAGTTATTTTAGAAATGTGGGTGCCCTTGTATTTGGGGAATATATACTCAGTATTGAGATGTCATCTTGATGAGTTTTTCCTTTAAGGAGTATATAGTGCCATTCCCTATCTTTTTTTGATTATTTACAGTTGAAAGTTTATTTTATGTGATATTAGGATGGCTACTCCAGCTTGCTTCCTGTGATCATTTGCTTGGAAAACCTTTTCCTAGCCCTTTACTCTGAGGTAGAATCTACCTTTGTAAGTAAGATGTGTTTCTTTTGTGCAGCAAAATGATGGTACCTGTTTATGGATCCGTTCTGTAAGCCTGTGTCTTTTTATTAGGGAGTTGAGTCCATTGATGTTGAGGGTTATTAATGACCAAAGGTTGTTATTTCCTGTTATTTTGATATAGGTGGTGGTCTTTTGGGTTTAGTTGCAACAGAGTTTTTTTTTTTTTTTTTTTTGCTTCCTCTGTTTTCTTGAGTGTAATTATCTTCTCTGGTTTGGAGTTTTCCTTCTAGGATCTTATGTAGGGCTTGATTTGTGGGTAGATACTGTTTAAATTTGGTTTTCTCATGGAATATCTTGTTTTCTCCACTTGTGTTAATAGAGAATTTTGCTGGGTATCATAGTCTGGCCAGGCACTTATGTTCTCTTAGGGTTTGTAGGAAGTCTTCCCAGGCCCTTCTGGCTTTTAATGTTTCTGAGGAGAAGTCAGGTATAATTCTGATGGGTCTGCCATTATATGTTACTTGACTTTTTTGCTTAAAGCTTTTAATATTCTTTGTTCTGTGCATTTGGAGTTTCAGTTATTATGTGGTGAGAGGAGTTTCTTTTCTGGTTTAATCTATTTGGTGCTCTGCATGCCTCTTGGAACTTGACCAGCATCTCTTTCTTTAGGTTTGGTAAATTTTCTTCTATGATTTTGTTGAAAATGTTTCCTGGACATTGAAGTCAGGAGTCTTCTCTTTCATCTTTGTCTGTAATTCTTAGGTTCCATCTTTTCATTGAGTCCTTGATTTCTTGGATATTATGGGTAAGAACTTTTTTAGATTTCTCATTTTCTTTGGCTGTTGTATAGATTTCTTCAATAGAATCTTCCCCCTCTGAGATTCTATTTTCCATCTCTTGTATCCTGTTTTTGATACTCATGTCTGTAGTTCCTGATCTCTTCCCTTGGTTTCCAACTCCAGGATTGTCTCTGCTTATATTTTCTTTATTGCTTCCATTTCCAATTTAAAGTCTTATACAGTTTTATACATTTTATATGTTTCCTGTGACAATTTGGTTGTCTTTGCCAATCTTTCACATCTTCCATAGCCTTGTCTCTTTTCCATTCATATGTGGCTGAGTTGGCTTGGAGGTCTCTAATGGAATTCTCCATTGCTTTATTTGTAAAATTGAGGATTCCTTAAATTCTTTCAGGGATTTATTTTCTTCTTGTAAGGCTTCTATCATTTTCCTAAGTATAGATTTTTCATCATTTTCATATATTTCAGTTGTGGTGGGATGATCAGGCCTTGCTCTATTAGCACCACTGAATATTTTTGGAGTCATATATCCCTGATTTTTGTCAATTTTCTTCTTTTGCTGACCTTTAGCCATCTCATTGTCCTTAGCTGATTGTTCCCAGTGTTTTCTGAACCTGATGCCAAAGAGGGAGCTTTGATGTAGAGGCTGTATAATCTTGGTGGTCTGTAGTTCAGCACAAGCAAAGTGGGGTCTTGTGTTGGGGGCTTGGTCTTAGTGGGCCCTCCAAAGTTCACCACTTCCAGTTGTGTCCCAACTAGGAACTCAGGTTGGTGATTGGGTGGGATGTGTTTTTCCAGTCTGCAGGGTCTTGAGTTCTAGAGGTCTTCTTAGTGATGTCAGTGGGGCATGGACGACCATGAATTGTAACTAGAGCTGCAGATCCCCTGATGCTCATTTATCTGTTCTGAGGGTCAGGTTTGTGGTTGTGGTTCCTCCCAGGTAGCTCATCCTAGGTGGTCCCCAGGACATCTCTGTGTCTCTTGGCCCTCAGAATTACACCCTTGTAGTCTGAGTCACTCAGACAGTACACAAAGGCCAAGAACTCACTGCTTTAGTCTGGAACTATGGATATCAAAAACCATGTATCCTGCTGAGGAACAGCAAGGTGCACTTGCTGGGGGATCAGATATGATCTCCACAACCCGTCTGCAGGGCTTGGACTCAGTGGGGAGTTCCACAGTCTTTTAATTTGACCACCTGCTCTTCAGCCCACTCTGATCTTACCATCTCTGTGGCTCTGCTTATTCTCTTTTGTGTGCTGGAGTGACCATGTGGAAACTGGGCACTCAGGAAGCTGGGAGGTACCTCTAACTGGCCATTGGAGCTGCCTGCCAATACCCTTGCAGTGATCAGACCTGTGGGACACTGTCATTGCAGGAAGTACAGTCTGCTGACGTGACTGGCGGATGTTCTTTGAGTGATTGTTTATCCAGTAGAGGAACCTACATGTCCAACACCTTTCTGGGTAAGTCTAAATATGCTTGCATTTCCCAGACCCCTGCTCCACTGGAGGTCCTGTAGTTCTTCTGTAGGTCAGAGTGTGCAGTGGGTCACCACCATAATGGTTTCACTGAAAATAAACCTGTTCCCATGGCTCTGTTGGTCCTTTTCTGGTGCTGGTACACATGCATAGAAGCTTGGTGCTCAGGAGGCTGGTGAGTAGCCGTCTGGGGGTTGGAGCTACTTGCTGGGTATTTTAGTTTCTCGTATCCATAGGCTCCTCTTACTATGAAGTTTTCCTGCTTCTTCAGCTTGTACAGCTGGACTGTCTGTTTTTCTGAATGTCTGAGAGTTTTTCTTAGGGACTTTTATTACTCCCTGGATTCGTTGGGTGAGACCTAGCAGGTTGGCAATTCTCAGATTGTTGCTCAGCATGTTTATATCTCTGAGGTATCCTAGCTGCTTTCTCTGAGCTCAAATGTGACTATGCTGGCTGCTGCCATCTTGGAATATACATGTAATTTCTTTAAATAGAATATTATTCAACTTTATAGAGTAGTGTCCTTTAGCTTCTGTACTTATATGTTGTTCCACTTCAAGGTAATTTAAATATGTGGTCTTAAAATATTGATATGATACTTAAATTATATTTCAATTTTAACAGTATAAAATATATATGAAAATTATTTTCATTATTTTAAATATTACCTAGTAACTTACATTGAAGTGAATGAAATATGTATGCCATTGAATAATACTGAAATAATAAAAGGCTTATTATTCACTATACTATATTTAGTAAATGCGAAGATAAGAAAAGTCCTTCTAGGGAATTGACATGTTTCCAGAGAAGATATACCATGCTGTGTTGGTTTCTATATAAATCAATCATTAATACTAACACACTTTAAACATTAATACTAATAATATGATAGATTATTGAACCAATTAGGATGGATTTAAAATTAATAGCTAAATACATTGTAAAAAAGTCAGAGTATAATGAATTAGCTAATAAAAGAAGGTAGTCCACTATAATTTTTGTAAGATTTTACAATTGCTATATAAGTAAATCTGATTAAAGGAATATTTTGTTACCAGGAAATAATGCAAAAAACAAAACAAACAAACAACAGCAAAACACTTGATCATTTGTTAACAAGGTATCTTTTCCAGATGTCAGAAGGAAAGGAATTTATGTGTAATGAATTTGATATGACCTATAGGAAGAGTTCACAATACGTGACTTGGTCTGAGGTAAGCCTTGAAAAATATGTGTTTGTATACAAAGTAAAACATTAGACATGTTTGAAAACATAGTATTGAAAACACGACAGGTATTTCTTACTTAGAGTGTCTTACATTCTTAAGAGTTCTTTCTCACTTTTTAGTAATAAAACTAAATTTTTCTACTAGAAAAAAATAAATTATTTTTCCAATGACATTAACAAGTATTAATGAATTTATCAATATTTTTGTTTTATATGAAGAATTTCTGTATTTAACTATATTCGTATATTTTCTGTATTAAAAGGGAATATATATTTTTAACTTTGGAATTAATTTTTTTTAATAATTTATTTTTTATTTCTTCAAGTTACATCTCAGTCACAATCCCCTCCCTACTCCCCCCTCCATTCCCCCCCTCCCCCCCCCCCCCCCCCCCCCCCCCCCCCCCTCTCCCCCCCTTTTTTTTTTTTTTTTTTTTTTTTAGTTTAAGGTATTTATTTTTCCCCCAACAGCTCTCCCTTTCAGTCCAAATAATGGTTCTTTTTCTTATAACTATAAATACAATAGAAAACAACAGAAATAAATAGGCCACGATTATAAGAGTTATATGGCTTAGTATATATTCCCAATGTCCAGTCCATATGTATTTGGCACCTGACTTTAACATTCTACTATCTAACTATCTCCATGAGTTTAAAGTTCTATATCTAACTCAGCTTTCATACTAACTTGCCTCATAATTTTAAAAATATCTTCTTAGATCCAGAACACCCTCTTGATTCCTAAACAACTCAAAATTTAACTATGAGACTCTAGCTATCTATTCTTCAATCACCTCAGAGACCTGAGAGGGATAAATATATCTGATTATATAGGAAGTGCAGGGCCTGCAGCTTTCAAAACTAAAAAATGACATACCAGTGGCTGCCTGGACAGTTCCCATTTTCTCTCCATGCATTACAGCATCAATCTTCAGCCATTTGGCCCAATTTCTTTGACAGACATTGGTTGTAGAGCAGGAATTATGAAGGACTTACCTACCCTGTCTTGGCAGAGCTAGGCTGTCGACTTATCTGCTTCCAAGTTT
>CAJQZJ010022790.1:0-12024 GCA_907164525.1 Lophiomys imhausi | reverse complement strand
AAAAAAAAAAAAAAAAAAAAAAAAAAAAAAAAAAAGAAGTGTTACCCTTAATTTTGTAACAATATACAAAGATCAATACCAATGTGGCCAAATATATTCTTAATTTTGTATCAATATACTAAGATCAGTACTGATATAGTCCAATACAATCTTAATTTTGCATTAATGTACAATGATCAATACCAATTTAGCCTAATATAGTATTAAAGTTGTATCAATATACAAAGGTATAAGGGCTTATTCAATAATCTGTCCTTTTTTTTTGATCTTTTCTATACTATGTCTATGTCCCATTTTTTCTCAAGTCTATTCACTCCTACACAGGAGAGAAAGAAGGTGGGACTTGGAAGGGGGGAAGAGGACACTATGATGGAGATGTAACCTGAAGCAACCAATAAATAAATTTATTAAATAAAAAAAAGCAGGCAACAGGTTTAAAATACTGTAAATAAATTAAAGGTTACAGCTGTTCAACCTGGCTTTATAAACCACCAAGAGTTGAAAAAAACTTAGAGCTAAGGTAAAATACATGAAATGAGTGGGGTTAGCCCATACCTTTAACTTCAGCAGAGACAGGAGAAGCACTATAGAGTTAGTTGTCTTATAAATTCTAGAGTTACAAGGAACAGGGTGGTGATGGTGCACACCCTTAATCCCATCATTCGAGAAGAATACACCCTTAATCCCAACACCCTAGAGACAGAAACAGGCAGATGCCAGAGCTCAAGGTCAGCCTGATACAAAACAAGCTCTACATAGGGAAAAACTTTGATCCAGGGTGGTGGAGCACATCTTTAATCCCTTCAATTGGGAATCACAGGTCTTTTATCCCAATACTTAGTATGCAGAGACAGGCACATAGGATCTGGAAGGATTTAAGTTTAAAAGCTACATACAAAAGACATGCTCAATGTAAACAAATTGTCCTTTGAGATCTCAAAATATATACACTAAAGGTTTGTTTATCTCCAAAATAACAAAATAATTTCTTCTTTAATCCAGATTTAAAGATAATACTTTATATATTGTCAAAAAACCAAATTTATTCCAGGAAAAATATTACCTGATGCCCCCCCCCCCAAAAAAAAAAGGTAATTGCCCCAGAGTTAGGATTAGAGCAGGGCTCTGTTCTTATCTTTCCAGGAGACTTAAAGCATCCATTCAAGGAATCCAGGGATAACTGGACAAGGGAAACTTCAGCAGAAAACAGATCAGACACCGAAGAAGATGAGTGGCCTAGACGATCCAGCCTTGCAGACTCCCTCAATAGCTGTTTCCTCAAAAGTCCACAACCACAACTCAAAATCACTAAGATCGTGTAGCTCCACAGACTGCTCCAGCCAGAACTTCAGTAAAGGCCTGAACATCAGCTTCTGTCTACAAACTTCTTAGGACATCTAAATAGCTGAGCACAAAAGGACTGAACATCAAATGATTCTATTAACATTTTTAACCCTTTTTGTAGTACTTTACAATGAAAGTTGAATTTCCATAAGTCTAGGTGGGGACATTCAAAGTATAGTAATGGGTGTGGGGAGGGAGCCCAGCACTGGAGAAGATGAGAATGAGCTTAGAAATAGATGTTCTCTCTCGAGGGTGAAAGTTCTGACTTTCTGTGAATTTCTAAAATGATGACTTCAATGACTCAATATTCTAAGTCATTTTAATGCTTTCATAGACACACACACACACACACACACACACACACACACACACACACATATATATATATATATATTTATACAGAACAATACTGACTTTCCCACTCCTTAATTTTACTTGTGTCTTGAGTCTTTACTCAAAAAAAGAATAAAGCACATTTGCTTCTGGAAGTATGTTTGTTTAATTTCTTTTTGCTTGATAAAGTAATTTTTATAACCTTCTAAACAAAGCCACAATTGTGATTTTTATATATATATATATATATATATATATATATATATATATGCATATTTCATTGAAGACCTGTGTAGTATTAGGTAGTTTGGGGAAGAATGTGTATACTGTCATCTAGTTATCATTAGCATAACTAGATGTTATCATTACTATAACTAGTAGTTAATAGCTATATTATAACTAGTAATTATATCATTAGCATAAATAATAGTTATCATTAGTAATATAGAATCAGTTTTGTAAAATTTTATGAAAACATGCACAATGAATTAGTAAAAGTGGAAGTAGAAGAGATTATTGGTAGAAGTATAATTGGATGAAAAGATTTTATCTGTTTCAACATATTCTGAGCATTATTACTGGATTGGAGTACAAACTAGGGGCTTCCAGTTGCAGAATTTCCTTGTGTATATGTTTAATCATGCATAAAAGAGAGAGCAAGTGGTCAGCTATGGCAGAGAACAGCTTGAGAAAACATGGGTCACTACTTCTGAGCTAGCTGACTAGCTAGATGATTTTAAAACATCTACTGACTCTTTTTCGTTATAACAACATTTTATATAGAACAATACTGACTTTCCCACTCCTTAATTTTACTTGTGTCTTGAGTCTCTACTCAAAAAAAGAATAAAGCACATTTGCTTCTGGAAGTATGTTTGTTTAATTTCTTTTTGCTTGATAAAGCAATTTTTTATAACCTTCTAAACAAAGCCACAATTGTGATTTCAAGTAGATCAAAACAGTATAACCTCTATTAAAAAATGTCAGTCACTAATTTGCTTAAACCCCTAAAACTAAGAACAAAGAAATGTCAATGAGATTTGGAATCAGAGTTGAAAAATTACACCAAAGCAATTAAAAAATATCACTGGTTGAGATAAACAATCTGAACCCTGCCCTCAAAGTTCTTTTGATCTTCACTGAACAACAAAATAGGATCCTAGCAATGAGTGCTTTCTAGTTTTTATGTCACCCTTCCTTCCTCTGAAAACTCCTCTTTATTTTTTTTTCAGGCCAGAATCTTGTGGTGGCTGTGAGTTGTAAAACCCTTGACTAGAATTGATCTGTGACCCACACATGGCCTTTGACACCTTCCTGGGAGTTTTGAATTTGTAAATTGAGAAATGGTGAGATGTGGTGGACATCATAAAGTGTCAACCATGGTTACTGTTCAGAATTTGACATTTGGAGAAACACACCCACATACACATATGCATACACATGCACACGCACACACACACACACACACACACACACACACACACACACACACACACAGTAATGTGGGTATAGAAGAATTCTGTTGGCTATTCCCCTGCTCATACATCTGTTTGGTGAGATCACCTCCCTGTGTTTTGTTAGATGCTCTACTCAACCTTGGAATTGCCTTTTTCTGTTGCAACCAAGAGTTCTAAATCATGAACAGATTCTGAGTCATTTTCAGAAGTCAATAGAGATTTGACAACATATATGCCAAACTGATTATGTAATAGTATCATGGAAAGTAGTGTCTCTCATGTTTGTACTTTCTTTTTAAAAAAAGGATTTTTAAAAATTGTTTGTAATTGTGTGTGTGTGTCTTTGTTTCTTTCTGTTTGTGGGTGTATACATACAAAAAACTACAGGTACAGGAGGAGCCCAAAAGAGGAAATTGTGTGAGATCCCCTTGGAGCTGGAGTTACAGGGAGTTGTGAACCATCTGGTGTGAGAGCTGACCATGGAGCTCTGATCCTCATCAAGAACAGCAAGCACTCTTCACAGTTGAATCTCCTGGTGTTCAGTATGTACCCTAGTATGGGTAAATGAAAAGTGTTCTTCCCATACAGCCTAATTTTATAACTGTCCATCTAATAATTTAGATGGGTTCAGACTGATACCACCTTTCCCATTAAAATGAGTTTCTGCTTTTTCAGTCTTCTGATGCAGTTTAGTGTAGGCAGGACGGAGACTGTTAGCCTTGTGTTCAAAGGTGGTGGCAGACAATAATAGCAAGGCCCTAGAGAAGAAACTTTCAGAAAGGATTGTACTTCTAGATCCAAGTATCTTGTATTCATCACCTTGGTGACCTTGATCACATTTTCCTGATGCGGCCTTCTGCTTTAGATGACCAAGAACCTGCATCGACTCAAGAGAGAATTAAAGCCTGCTTTGTTTCTTGATTTTATTTCTTCTGAGACAAAATGATCCTGACCATAAATTTAAAAATCTTCCCTATTTCAAGTGAAATAGACATTGTCATTTTGACTGATAGCAAGATGAGGATGTATAATTTATAATGTAGGAGACTAATTTTTGTTGTCGTTGTCACTCCCTGGAGGTGGAGGACAGATATTATGTAAAGACTGTAGAGTCCACTAGCATTCAGATCTTCACCAGAAATTGATGTAGCACTACCACATTAAACCAGACTAAAAAGATGGAGAAAATTAATGTTAAGAACTAAGCTGTGGGTTGGAGAGATGGCTCAGAGGACAAGAGCTCTTGTTGCTTTTCCAGAGGACTCAACGCGAGCTCACAGCCACCTGTAACTCCAACCCCAGGGGATCCAATACTATCTTTTGGCTCCTTTGAGCACCCACATATATGGCATACACTCACAAGGATGCACACATTAAAAAAAAAAAAAGGAAGAAATTTCTTAGAAAAAGAATTGAGCAGTTAAAGATTTCTTTATCAGATTTTTGTTTACACCCTCAGTTTATTTGCTGAAAGTGGTTTATTTGTTTCTATGAAGTGGAATTTGTAGTGTTGTGAGGTAATTCCATCAGAGAACACATGGGCACTCTTAGAGCTAAATAGAAAGTCTATATTATGGGCTGGCAGCTGGAAGGGGGACTTGCCCAAGTCATTCCGTCCAAGCTTCGCTGTTTTTTGTATGCACAAAAACCCCATCATAATTGACACACTTCGGTTAGTGAGAAGAAAAACTATGGACGTCAAAAGGCTAGGGACATTTAGGGACTTTCCTGGGTCCTGGAAACATGGACTAGGTCTTTGATGGATTAGCTCTTTGTTCCCTTTTTGGCAGGATTTGGGGCCCACGTGCTGGGTTCTAAGATCAGAAGGGTGCCTCCAACATGGTGTCAGTTGTGTATTTTTGAAACAAAATTCTAGCTCTTTTTTCACAGAGTGGAGACAATATACTAGAAAAATGTAGTTACAAAGCCAGCTTATAGTCTGTGGTTTGGCTTCTTTTTTGGTGCTGACTGATGTGTTTGGACCATCTTCTCTGTGGTTTACCAAGGGCTTCAGGGCTAAAGATCATGGGCCCTGAAGTTCTGTAATGTCCTGCATTTTTCTTGAAGAGGAATTAATCACTTTTTAATTAAATGATTTTAAAGAAGTTATATATTCTAAAGCAGGGTATGGGAAGTCCCAGCTGTGTCAGCTGCTCATGAAAATGGCTCACCAGGGTTCAGTATGTTGTGTCTGCATTATCTCAGGGGTCTTTGCTTTCTTTGTGGAAAATAAGCTTTTCTGTGCTGAGGGACTGAGGAAGATAATTAAAAAAAAAAACCCGTGGTAGGAAGAGACATTTCCGTCCTTGATTCTGAGCTGAAGATGGATCTGCTCTACTTTGCACACAATTCTGTGATTTTTATAAGGCTCTGGATGGTCTTTCATGAACAGCCATAAACTCACTGCTTAATTGCCTCATGTCCCATATTAGGCTGGCTTTCAAAATAAACTTTTTTGGGGGAGGGATTTGTTTCTCATTAAAAGAGCAATTTTTTTCCTCCTTGTGCATAATGATATTGTTTTATGCTGGTATTTTCAGCTATCTCAAATAAAGTCAAACATTTAAAAATTGCTAGGCGTCGATTATGCATTTTGAAGGAGCTGTGCTTTATTTATTCATAATAGTTCCCCTCTCCCTGGGGGAGAGATATGCTCCTCAGGAAGTTTCTAGAAGCCTTGGTGGAAATGTGGCCATGAAGGGGATTTTGAGGAGATGTCAGAGCTTATATCAGAAATGCATGTGACTGCAGTGCAGGCTCAGCTGTTCCGTTAGTGACTGCAGGCTCCAGCAGCACTCTGACTACATAATGTGAGCTGACAGTGATGCGTCCCGAGGCCAGTGGCGTGTAGGGATGTCCTTAGGGCCCTGGAAAGGGAGGTGAAGGTAAGGCTAAGTGTCTTCTGTGTCCCTTTGAATTTGTTTAAGCAATTGAGGCATCCTGGCTGAGATGTCATGTGGACTAAAGAATATGAGAGACAGAAGAAAATGGGGAAATTCAGAGGAGTTTGATGCCTCTAAATTTAGATGGTAATTGGTGATTTATTTGGACAGCGTCCTTGTGCTAGATCAAGGACTTACTGGGCAGACTCATGGAGCACTTGGATGGACAGTTCTGGTAAACCTCTATGCAAAGCTTTTTACACCTGGAGATTTCCCCTAGGCCACTAAACTGAGGTTATGGTAGCAAAGAGAGTTAAAAAAAATCCATTGTTTGAGAAGAAGATGAAGCCAATGAGAAAGATAGGAAGTAATGAGAGAAAATAAGAAATATTGAGATATAATGGGGAACAGTACTATGTGCTTTGCTTTCTATAGACTGCTTTTAGAAAGTATAAAGATTAAGACTATACTTTCAGGGATCATTTCTATAGTTTGTTACTAGAAAGTATAAAGATTAAATAACAGCATGATAAGCTGTTGAACTGAAATGGAATGGAAGATATTTCTTATGTCCTTGAGTATTTTTATTTTATCATTATTATTTTTTTACTTGAATAATCCTGGGGCCTTGATTTTCTTTACACAGAGCTTCATATTAGTATACTATATATGATAACTAAAATAAAATTTGTTAATATTTAGTATGTAGATTCGAACTGGAGGATTTCTTTGGTATGTGTGTCACATACCATATACATGAAATGAATGGGGCAGAAGATTTTGGAGTTCCGTAGTTCAGTGCCTCACCATGTTCACGTAAGTAGGCTGCAATTTAGTGCTTTGCAGCTTGGATATTAGAGGATAAATGCAGTCTATGTGTTATAATCCAGATTTAAATGGTAAGCCTCATAAAATTTCAGAGTAATTTGCAAATGATCTAGTCAAAGAGTATAAAGACACCTCAAAGCTGACAATCTATTTTCATACCATGAAGTAATTACACAACAATTAGAAAAAAACCCAAGAATTAAAAAATAAATTATAAAAAATTTATAATTAGAGGTCAATCTCAGTCAACTAATACTCGGTCAGTGCAACAGCACATTCAGGTATTAATAATTGAGGGGAATGCTGCAAATGTTTTGCTGAAGAGTTGTATGATTCGAATTTATCCAGCATTATTTCTGTTGCAACAATACAAGTCTACTTTCTGTCTTTATATCTAGAGTTGTTACATGAAGCTGGTCGGTTCTATTGACTTAATGCATGTTGTGCAGCCTAGTCTGGCTTGGGCTGGTTATCATTTCTCAGGTCTTCCAGGAGCAGTGCCATGGAACTTTGGTTCTTTTTACCACCCCCAACTGTTCAATTCAGTGATTCTGGTCTTCCGCTTTCCAGAAAAAGGCCCCTCTTTCTGTTCCCTATAGGTAGGAAGACTGCACTTCTCAGTTGAAAAAGCAAGACGAAGTATAACATGAAACATATAAAATGAGGCATATTCTGAAAACCCATGAAGCGTGATTGTTACAGTAAATTGTTGCAGTAAATCCTGGGGAAACAAATGCCTGGAATTGCCTTGTTGATTGTGTGAGGCAATGGCTCTTAAAGTGGAGGGACCAGGTGACTGCTATGCTCTGTGAGTACCATGAACTGAACTTCAGCGGAGCGGCCACTCTTCCTCAGGGCTCCTGAAGTCAGAAGGGGAGTCACAATATGTAGATAAGGAAGCAATCACATCCATACCTCATGGGGTCCTGGATCTGAGACCAAGATGTTTGGTGTTGTACACCATGTTCCTAATTGTCTAATGAGAGTTGACTACTCCTCACAAGAAATGTAATTGACTAGGCATCTATTTGGTTTCATGTGTTTGCTTTGGTATGTATGTTTGTATATGGATGCCTGTGTGTGTGCAGTTATCCTTCCAATTCTTAGTGTGTCAGCAAGTAGCACACACACACACACACACACACACACACACACACACACACCCTCTTGAAAAAAAATCAAACCCAAAAATAAATGACAAAAAACGTTGATTCTACCATGAAGGCTCAGACCATGGATGCAAGTGGTTGCTATGACATCTATTCCTCTGTTTCACAACTGATTTAGCGAGCTTTTTGGTCATTTACTTTATAACCAGCCTTCTACATTTACTCTTAAAAACCACCCTTTGCTTTTAAGACAGCTTAGAAAGAATATTTAAAACACATTTTCTCTAGAGATAGTATAGTACAGTCGAAGTAATTTTATTAAGCGGATTTTATACAACTTAATAAATTCTACAGTAGAAAAATTTAATGCATCTTAACAGACTGGTAGTAAGCCCGAGGCATATCTTTGAAAGAACTCAGAATTTGTAGATCAAAGAGAAAGTCTCTATTTTAATTTAATGTGAACTGTCTGCCTAATAACCAACAGATTGCCATTTTCATTTTATTGATATGAGTGATATTACAGATTAATTACATCAGTTTTCTTTCCTATTTTTTTTAAACAAATGAAAGTTGACTGAATTAACAAATGTCAATTGCAGCAGGCTCCAAATGTCAGGATACACACTGCATCTGGGGATATTCAAACAAGTTTTATTTATTCAAAGTTTACAAAAAGAGGTCATAGCAACATCATCCAATGACAGATGGAGCTGTATGACAAGGTCAACCTAAAGGGACCTTGTCAGCAAGCACATTATAGTGGACAGGAGGTCTGAGTGATTGTCTCCATCAGGCTTTTGGAAGTCCCGTGCTCAGTCTTACATGGATAGGGCTGAGGTAGGTTTGCAAGTATACATAGTTTGGAAATGAACTTGTCTGAGTAAATTGCATTTAACTTTATGCTGAAGGATGTACAAAAGAACCCTTGTATGTCACTCAGCAAACCACTCATATCATTTGTCACCTTGTCTCACTGGGCTCCCCGTAACCTGGTCCCTCTCCTTCCTCAGATGAGAGCTTCTGTCCCAGAACAAGTTACTGGGACAATGTCAGAACTTGGAGGCCAGCAGGCCTAGAGAAGAGTCAGTTTATGCCACACATGTTCATTGTAAGAAATTCAGAAACACTGGGGAAAGTGATAAAGCAATTAATTTTTAGAAATTTGAACAAAAGTACTACCATAGTTTTGCAAAAGTTTTCAGGTCAGTTCAGAGAAATCCCTTCATTTATATAAGAACAATGAGCATCTTGGCACCTTAGCCTGCTCCTTCCATTCCCTTCCCATGCCATGACTGATAACTAATAAACTTGCACACTTCATTGTTAGAGAAACCAGGAGCCCAGTGGTCATTGAAAGAGGATAGAAATTTTAGATCCCTGTAAAGTTCCATCTCCATATTGTAGCCAGTTTTGGACCTGCTGGGAAATAATCACTTTTCAGGGGTTGATCTAACTTAGCACTCACTTAGTGAGACAAGTCCTGGCCGTAGAAGATTGATCAGACACAAAACATAGCAGTAACTCTCCAGTGTCCATCTGCTCAGCACAATCATATGACTGGGGTAAGTAAACTTTAAACAAAGAGCAGGTGGTAAATTTCAGCAAATGAGATGTGTATAGTGGGCTTTAGAAAACCATGTATCCCATTTTTATAGAAGGCCAATTACATTTATAGAAGGCTAATTATGTAATTACAGGCACGGAGTTGGGAAACATCCAACCTAGGAACATCCTAATATCTCACCTCTGTTGGACTTAGGGGTGACACACAAGCAAGAACTAAGGGTTAGTTATACTTTGAAACTACTAGAACATTGAAATTGTACCTTGTCCTCAACACAGAATCCCTTAGTACAAGTTGGGAGACTTAATAATTCAGTGAATTCAAGAAATTTATGTTTAACCATTAGCTTACCCCTAAACTAATAAAGCCAACTTGACAAAAAACACAGATCTTACAGGATTCCTGAAAAGTCACTAAACAAACAGTAGCACTGATAAACAGGGAACAGTTAAAATGGAATATGCTGGGGAGAGGGAGACTTAGTGTTTAAAATGTATAGTTTTCAACAAGAAGTATAAGACATACTATAATCAGAAAAGTATAAATCATATATGGGAGGAAAGCAGTCAGCAGAAGTTGTCCTTGAATAAGACTTGAATGACACCATAGCCAACTAGACCCAGGAAACATAGAGAACTCACCACCCACAAAAAGCTTAATACAAGCTCTTCTGTGTGCAGGAACATTTCCAGGAGACACCATATGTTTGGTAATAAAATACCTCTCAATAAGTCTCAAAAAGATTTACTGGCAAAGCCTGTGATAAGCTACTATGGATCTTTTGCAAACTTCCAAAAAGTAAATGTAGAGAGATTCTACCAACTTAGTTCTGAAGGCCAGTATTATCTTGATGCCAAAATCTGTGTAATAAGAAAACTGTAGATCAACATACTTCATGAGTATTCTGATAAAATAGTCTCAATAAGATACCACCAAAATAAGTTTAACAATGTAAGAATAAAGATAATATGCAATGATCAAATGGGATTATCCCAGCACTGTGAAGCTGTTCAATTTATGAAGACTCAATCAATGTCAAAGATGCTACTAATAGAACAAAGAGTAAATGTCATCTCAGTAGATACAGAAAGTATGCTGAACAAAATCCAGTCAGCTTTTATGAAAAAAATAAAATCTGCTGGAACAATCCTTAGAAATAAAAGAGGCTTTCTTATCAAGGGCAGTTGTGAAGCGCCCACATGTCATTGTTTACCCTAAGATGGGGAACAATGTAAGAGTCTCTATCTTTGCTGCCTTTATTGTATTAGAGGCTCTAGTCAGGACAATTAGGCATATAAAATAAAATACCTCTATACTGAAAAGGAAAAACATGAAACTATTTCTATTCAGATAATATTGATGATTTGACCTGTAAAGAAGTTTCTAAGAAATGCATCCTCAAAAAACTTGAGAACTTAAAAAAAAATAAATAAATAAAATGAATTCTACAAAGTTATAGAATACAAAACCAACATAAACAAATGAACAATATTTCTATACACTCAGCAGCAATGAACAGCTCAGAGTTAAAATTGAATAGATTATTCCCTTGATGACATTAACAATAATAATAATAAAATACTTCATAACAACGTAACAAAAGAAGTATGAGATATGTTATGCACAAAACCAGGAAACAGTCTTAAGAGAAATTAGAAAATAAATGGAATAACCTGTTTTGTTCATTGGTTAGAAACTTTAATACAGTTAAGACAGAAATAGTACTTAAATTGACTTATAAGTTCAATGTAATCCTTTTCAAAGACTAGCCATCTTTAGTGTAGGAATGGGTAGGGATGATCATACAGAATGTGAGACTCTCAGAACAGCCACTCTCTGAATAAAGAGCAAATTGGCACAGCACACATCCTACTAAAATTTTAGTACAAAACTGCCACCAGGACGGGCGATACTGGCATGAGGATGGATGATCAGAGTTATATGATTGAGAGTCCAGAGGTTAGCTATTCATTTGTGGTGAACTGAGCCTTAAAATTATGCTAAGGGGAAGTAATAACTATGGTGTTGTGGTACCAGTAACCACAGCACTCAGAAGATGGTGGTAAGAAATCACAAGTTCTTGGTCATCCTCAGCCTCAAAGTGAGTTTTAATTCAGGCTGGACTATATGACATTCTGCTATTTTTAAAATAGTCTTTTTAATACATACTTCTGGCACAGCTGTGTTTTGACAGGTTCTGCAGTGACTTGGATTCCTAATGTTAGACAACATGAAACATAGACCTAATCATAATTGTTAACACTTGAACTTATAGAAGGAAGTACAGGGACAAATCTCCAAGACTCTGAGTTAGGCAATGATTTCTGACAAATGAAAAATGACCAGGTCTCTGATGTGGTTGAAGACTATACAGTTATAGTTTCATAGTTAAATTTTGAATTGTTTAGGAATTAAGAGGGTGTTCTGGATCTAAGAAGATGTTTTTTTTTTTTTTTTTTAATTAAAACTTTCAGCCGGGGGCTGGAGAGGTGGCTCAGAGCACT
>CAJQZJ010022786.1:0-12396 GCA_907164525.1 Lophiomys imhausi | reverse complement strand
TTTTTTAAAGCTATATCAACATGGCTGCAAGCTTCTTTCTAAAAACTTGTTTATATCCATAGACAAATGCTACTCAGTCTTAGAGAAATTTCCTTTTGCAATGAATGGCAGTGAATGCAGAGATGCACAGCTGCTAAAGGTGTTAACATGAGGTGATGCTGGAGAGATGGTTCAGAGGTTAAGAGCACTGGCTGCTCTTCCAAAGGATCTGGGTTCAAATCCCAGCACCCATATGGCAGCTCAAAATTGTCTGTTACAGCCCGAAGTGGTGACTCAAACCTTTAATCCCAGCAGTCGGGAGGCAGAGTTCAAGGCCAGCTCGGTGTACAGAGTGAGTTCCAGGACAGCCAGGGCTACACAGAGAAACTGTGTCAAAAAAAAAAAACAGAAAAAAAAAAGAAAAAAGGAAAAAAAGAAGAGGTGGATAATGCTCGTTGCTAAGTAGGACATTTATGACATTGCTATTATGATCTCATAAAATCTAGTTTGCTTGCAACGGGCCTGCACAAGACTGGGCTTGTCAATAATCAACCGTAGATTAGGGAGAGGACGCTGCGGCTGAACTCCTTCCTTGTAGGAGGAACAAGGCCTGTCATTGAGCAGGAACAAGGCCTGCTGCTAAACAATGCATGTGTGGCTGGGCTTCTGCATGCAGCTGGCTTGAGACCTGCCTAGACCTTGGAGACTGATGATGCCACACCAGGTAATGAAACATGAGCCAATGAGAGAGAGCCGCAGCAGCCTTGCTGTTCGGGAGCCAATGGGCCCTGAGCAGAGGGTATAAAGGGGGCATCCTCTTCCTGAAATAAATGGGTCTGCTTTTCCACTTACTGGATCCCCGGAGTTTGGGTCATTGACTTTGTACCAGCTCATCCCTACCGCCAAGAGTCCTGGGCATGGGCCCCAGCAACATTCCCTGATGAAGTATTGGCTACTGATATTCTGGAAGAGGGGCAGTTATTGTCTTCATTTGTGTATCCATTGATGAGCCCACCATGCTCCAGTGGAACTTTCCAGACCCATGGTTAACCCAGTGGGCCACAAAACAAAAAGAAATGAATGTGTTTGGTGGTTTGAAAGAAAAGTGTCCCTCATAGGTTCAAGTATTTGAACTATTGGTCCCCAGTTGGTGATGCTGTTTGGGGGGGGGGTGTTACAGAACCTTTAGGCAGGAGAACATTGATGGATGAAGTATGCTACTGAATGTGGGCTTAAGAGACTCATTACTTGCAGTTCATTGCCTCTCATTCCTGTGTGATTTAATGTGACATCTCAGTTTTCTGATCTAGTTGCCCACTTCCATCTCTCCTTTGACATTATGTACTCTCCCTCTGGAACTGTAAGCTAAAATAAACTGTTTCTTCCATAACTTGCTTATGGTTATGCTATTTGATCACAGCAACAGAAAGGTAACGAATACAATATGAAAAGGAGCCAGGTGTGGTGGCACATGCCTTTAATCCCAGCACTCTGGAGGCATAGGCAGGCAGTTCTCTCTGAGTGTGAGGCCAGCTTGGTCTACAGAGTGAATTTCAGGACAGCCAGGGATACACAGAGAAACCCTGTCTCAAAAAACCAAGCCAAAACCAAAACCAAAACCAAAATGAAACCAAACCAAACCAAGCCAAGCCAAACCAAAAACCAAAAAAGACTTACAGGAGGGGGTAATAGGGATGAGAGAGAGAGATAAGAGAGGTAAGGGTGGCAGTAATCAGAATGCAGAGAGAGAGAGAGAGAGAGAGAGAGAGAGAGAGAGAGAGAGAGAGAGAGAATGTGAAATTGTCAAGGAACAAATTTAATAAAAGATTAAAAAGGAGTAACAAAACTGGTCAATGATATGCTACTTTTACATAAGAATCACCATTGAATTCTTTCTTTCTTTCTTTCTTTCTTTTTTTCTTCCCTTCCTTCCTTCCTTCCTTCCTTCCTTTCTTCGTTTCTTCGTTTCTTTGTTCCTTCCTTCCTTCCTTCCTTCCTTCCTTCCTTCCTTCCTTCCTTCTTTCTTTCTTTCTTTCTTTCTTTCTTTCTTTCTTTCTTTCTTTCTTTCTTTCTTTCTTTCTTTCTGCTTTTCCAGACAGGGTTTCTCTGTGTACTGGCTGTCCTGGAACTCTCTCTGTAGACCAGGCTGGCCTTGAAATCACAGAGATCTGCCTGCCTCTGCCTCCTGAGTGCTAGGATTAAAGGTGTGCGCCACCTGGCAAATTTTATCTTTTAGGAAAAAATGCCCCACGGCCCAGGTATTATACTCCTGGGCATATACCTAAAGAACCTCATATCATACCACTGAGATATATGCATATCCGTGTTTATTGTTACATTTTTTTATAATAGTAAGGAAACTGAACCAACCTAGATGTCCATAAACAGATGAATAGGTAATGAAAATGTGATATATATGTATATATATATAAATGGAATATTATTCAACTATAAAAATGAAATAATGAACTTTGTAGGAGTATAGATGAACTTAGAAAGTATAGTAGTGAGTAAGAATGGGGAAAATGTCATGGTTTTTACCATATGAAGTTCCTGACCCATAATGTAAATATGTAAACAGGCATAAGTGTGGTATAGTATAACATTTGGAAAGAGACCAAGAGGGGATAGTATTAAGTGATGAAGAATTCAAGTCACAAAAGAGGATATGGAGCTAATTTTCTTTTTCTTTTTTATTTATTACTTCAAGTTACATCTCCATCACAGTGTCCTCATTCCACCCCTCCCAGTTCCACCCTCCCACCCTCTCCTTCCTCTCCCACTCTTCCCACTCCTCTAATGTGGAGTGTCCCTACATACCAGCCCCTCTCAGCTCAACAGTCATGTGAGGACTGAGAGCTTCCTCTTGCATGGAGGGCTAACAACATTGTAGCACTCCTAGGGCAAATTGCCCCCTTAATAGGTAACAAGGTCTGTGTTCCTGATTCTTTTGGTGTATTGGTTGTAGTATAGTTATCCTGTACTATATGGCTAAAATCCAATTATAAGTGAGTAGATGCTGTGTGCATCTTTCTGAGTCTGTGTTAGCTCACTCAGGATGAGCTTCTCTAGTTCCATCCATTTGGCTGCGAATTGCATGATTTCCTTGTTTCTGATGGCCGAGTAGTATTCCATTGTGTAAATGTACCAACATTTTGTTTTAATCCATTCATCAGTTGAGGAACATTTGATTTTTTTCCAGTTTCTAGCTATTACAAATAAGGCTACTATGAACATAGATGAGGCTATGTCCTTGTTTGGTGAGGAATCGTTTGGGTGGATACCCAGAAGTGGTATGGCTGGGTCTTGAGGTACGGCTATTCCAAGTTTTCTAAGATATCGCCAGACTGTTTTCCATAGTGGTTGTACATGTTTTCACTCCCACAAGCAATGGAGGAGGGTTTCCCTTTCTCCACAACCTCGCCACCATGTGCTGTCATTTGAGTTTTTTATCTTAGCCATTCTGACAGGTGTGAGGTGGAATCTCAGAGTCGTCTTGAGTTGCATTTCTCTGATGATTAAGGATGTTGAGCATTTCTTCAAGTGTCTCACTGCCATTAGAGATTTCTCCTTTGTGAATTCTTGGTTTGGCTCTGTTTCCCATTTTTTTCATTGGATTATTTGGTTTCATGGTGTTTAATTTCTTGAGTTCTTTATAAATTTTGGATAGTAGCCCTCTGTCAGAAGTGGTGTTGGTAAAGATCTTTTCCCAATCTGTAGGTTGCTGTTTTATTCGAATGGCAGTGTCCTTTGCCTTACAGAAGCTTTTCAGTTTCATGAGCTCCCATTTATTGATTGTTGGTCTTAGAGCCTGAGCTATTGGTGTTCTGTTCAGGAAGTTGTCACCTGTGCCAATGAGTTTGAGGCTTTTCTCCACTTTCTCTTCTATTATATTTAGTGTGTTGGGCTTTATGTTAAGGTCTTTGATCCACTTGGACTTAAGTTTTGTGCAAGGTGATAAGTATGGGTCTAATTTCATTCTTTTATATGTCGACATCCAGTTAGACCAGCACCATTTGTTGAAGATACTGTCCTTTTTCCATTGTACATTTTTGGCTTCTTTGTCAAAAATTAAGTGACCCAAGGTGGGTTCATTTCTGGGTCTTCAATTCGATTCCATTGATCCACTTGTCTGTTTCTATACCAGTACCATGCTGTTTTTATTACTATTGCTGTGTAGTATAGCTTGAAATCTGGGATGGTGATGCCTCTAGATTTTTTTTTATTGTACAGGATTGATTTAGCTATTCTAGTTTTTAAAAATTCCATATGAAGTTGAGAATTGCTTTTTCCAGGTCTATAAAGAATTGTGTTAGTATTTTGATAGGAATTGTACTGAATCTGTATATAGCTTTTGGTAGGATGGCCATTTTTATTATGTTGATCCTACCTATCCATGAGCATGGGAGAGCTTTCCATCTTCTGATGTCCTCTTCAATTTCTTTCTTCAAGGACTTGAAGTTCTTGTACAGATTTCAGATCTCTTATTTTTTTTCTTTTTGGTGGTAGCTAACTGCATAAGAATGTTTGGTAGTGAAAATGTAAAGCCCTAAGTGAAGGACCTTAGCTTTTGAATGACCATTCTAACTGTATAGAAGTTCACTGACACCCAGAAATATGGCTCAGCACTTAAGAACACTTGTTGCTCTTGTAGAGGACACACGTTTGGTTCTTAGCACCAACATGATGGCTGTCAACTATCTGTAACTCCAGTTGCAGGGAATCACCTACCCTCTTCTGACCTGTGTGGGCAACAGGCACATGTGTGTTGCACATATGTACATGCAGGCCAAACACTCATGCAGTAAAATAAATTAAAAAAGAAGTCCATTGAGATTTCTAGTGTTTGGCACTGGCCAGGTGTTTGAATGACTGTCATAACTTAGCTACTTGATAATTTTATTTGTGAGTTCATGCCAATAAAGTGATTTTATTAAAAATGAGTAAATGAGGGCGAAGAGATGGCTCAGAGGTTAAGAGCACTGGTTGCTCTTCCAGAGGTCCTGAGTTCAATTCACAGCACCCACATGGTGGCTTATAATCATCTATAATGAGATCTGGTGCCCTGTTCTGGCATGCAGGCATGCATGCTGACAGAACATTGTATAATAAATAAATAAAACGTCTCTTTAAAAAATGAATAAATGAAAAAAATTTCCTAAAGAAAGTAGGTTGTACTTGTTAACAGATCAAATACCCTGGTGATCAGTGTCTAATACTGTTTAATTATCAGGATGGCATTGCTTGGAGTATATGATGTTTGGGTACATCTATTTATCTTTGCTTAAAGATGGTAGTCACAGTACACCCAGGAGCACATCAATACAAGTTCTTGAAAAGGTCAACACTATTAGCAGTTTTACTTTGGAGAGCAGAATCTTGGTAAAGTGTTGTCTTAAGTTTTGACTTTTACATACTCAATGAACATAAACAAACTTAACATTTACAATTAGCATCATGACTACAGAGAAGACCGTGTATTAATTCAGCTTCTAGGTTTGAAGCAAACTTTTGTTCTCTTGTTGCACCTTGTGTGTCTCAGGGATTGAGCTCAGATCATCAAGCTTGACAGCAAGTGCCTTTACCCACTAAGCCACGTCTTAAAAATAGGAGGACTTCCAAAATTGCATTTTTTTCATCTGAATGGTTCTGCTTACAAGTAGTGGAAATGTCAGAATATTTTGTTGCTTATTTTTTATGCTTAAAAGCCAAATTCAAGGCATACTGAATAAGACAGAACACTTGTTGCTTATATTAAGCTTACATGCCTTTAACTCTGCAAACTTTTGTATAACATTTGGATGGAATTCAGGCGTGCATCTGTACACATGTCATGGATATGTAGAGTATTAAATGTAATAGAATCCTCTTGAAATAATAGTTGTTTATAAGTCATTTAAAAGACATTAACATAAACAGATATTTAAATAGACCTTGACTTTATTAGAATTTAGTTTCCTGAGTAGTCAAGAGCCTGACAAAACCAGCAGAAAATACAAACAATTCTGTTGATAGAACACATCTTTGTCCTTTATGTTCATAGTTTTGGAAATGTTATTTATTACACAACAGCATTTTCATTTTTTTAAAAAATGCTATATTTTATTAGTTCTTTGAGAATTTCATACATATATGTAATGTATTTTGATTGTCTTTAACCCCTACTCCATCTCCAACTCCTCTCAGATATATTCTACCACTTCATCCCTCAATTTTGTCTTAAAATTTTTTTTTTAGATTTTAAATTTTATTTTATATGTATGCATGTTTTGTGCACATCTGTGTCCGTTCACCACTTGCATGTCTGGTGCCCTGGGGTTCAACAGAGGATGCCCTGGAACTGGAGTTATGGAGAGTTGTGAGCCATCATGTGGGTGCTGGTAATCGAACCTGGGTCCTCTGCAAGAAAAGTGCTTTTGGCTGCTTTGTCACCTCTCTAGCCAATGTCTAATAAAAAAATAGCCCACCAAGTATAATTTGTGCTGCCTATATAGTCTTGGTGTGCAGCCATTCATTGGAGCATGGTGGACCTCCTAGGTTCCACACCCTTGGAGAAAACTAACCCATGCTCCCTCCCTAGAAGCCATCAACTGTCAGTAGTTCCTCAGTTAGTGGTGGAGGCTTGTTGATCCTTCACAACCATATTTTAAAGGAATCCTTATTGGTTTGGACTTAAAGCATTAGGTTCTAACTTAAGTCAGTGCATTATATTTTCACTTTAGAAAATCCTTTAGATTTACATTTGACACACCTTTTACAAAAATTTGAACTTTGATAAAGTTATTTTTTCGTTTGTTTTGTTTTTTCGAGACAGAGTTTCTCTGTGTAGTCCTTGCTATCCTGAACTCACTTTGTAGACCAGGCTGGCCTTGACCTCTCAGAGATCCATCTGCCTCTGCCTCCCAAGTGTTGGGAATAAAGGTGTGCACCACCACACCCACCATTATTATGTTTTAAAGTACTTTATGCCTTTTAAAAAAGAGATTTTCTCAGGGGCTGGCTCAGTGGTTAAGAGCACTGGCTGCTCTAAACAGCACTGGGTTCAAATCCAAGCACCCAGATGGCAATTCACAGCTGTGTAATTGCTGGGTGTGGTGGTGCACACCTTTAATCCCAGCACTTGGAAGGCAGAGGTAGGCAGATTTTGTGAGTTCAAGGTTAGACTGGTCTACAAAGTGAGTAAAGGACAGCCAAGGATACACAGATAAACACTGTCTCGAAAAAACAAAAAAAAAAATCTCATCAGAACAGTTTAAAATGGTTTCATGTTTTTGCTTATAGACTTGCCCTTGTTAATTACATTTAATAATTAATATTCTTACTCATAATAGACTCCAGAAGAACACAACTGTAATGTTCCTTATACACTACCATTTATATACATGCAAATGTTTTTTTTATAATTTATTTTTTATTTCTTCAAGTTACATCTCAATCACAATCCCCTCCCTACTCCCCCCTCCAGTCCCATCCTTCCACCCTGTTCCCCCTCAACACCCCATCCTCTACCCTTTTTTTTAGTTTAAGATATATCTTTCCCCCAAAACAGCTCCCCCTTTCAGTCCAACAAATGGTTCTTTCTCTTATAACAATAAATACAATACAAAACAACTGAATAAATAGGCTACAATTATGAGAGTTATATGGCTTAGCATACATTCCCAATGTCCAGTCCATATGTATTTGGCACCTGACTTTAACATTCTACTATCTACCCATCTACATGAGTTTAAAGTTCTATATCTAACTCAGCTTTTATACTAACTTGCATCACAATTTTAAAAACATCTTCTTAGATCCAGAACACCCTCTTGATTCCTAAACAACTCAAAATTTAACTATGAGACTCTAGCTATCTATTCTTTAACCACCTCAGAGACATGAGAGAGATAAATATATCTGATTATATAGGAATTGCAGGGCCCGCAGCTTCCAAAACTAAGAAATGACATAACAGTGGCTGCCTGGACAGTTCCCATTTTCCTTCCATACATTACAGCATCCATCTTCAGCCATTTGGCCTCATTTCTCTGACAGACATTGATTGTAAAGCAGGAATTATGCAGGACTTACCTACCCTGTCTTGGCAGAGCTAGGCTGTCGACTTACCTGCTTCCAAATTTTGTCCTTTTTGTACAGCATTCTGTCTACAGTTGAAGCAAGAGGTTTTTCTTGCCAAGAGATAGGCTTGCCACTAATTCAACCATCTCCCACTGGAGATTCTTAGATGCTCATCTTCTACTTGGAGTAGAATAGGGGGTGCTGTTAGGAGCTGACATGTCTCGATATCAAAAAATCTTAAGTTAAGAAAACATCTTTGAATGCCATATTCTGCAGATCTCTTGAGGTTTTTGAAGACGCCCTATCTATCTCTTATATTTAGGTAAGCAACTGTTGCTTGTCTCTTAGCAACTTGATTTCTGATTAGCTTAGTAAGTAACTGTGATAGACTGTCATAGTAACTAACAAAATGATATGCTTGCATGACTATTAATTTGCATTTCTTTTTTTTTTAAAGATTTATTTATTATGTATACAGTATTCTGTCTGCAGGTATATCTGCAGGCCAGAAGAGGGCACCAGATTTCATTATGGATGGTTGTAAGCCACCATGTGGTTGCTGGGAATTGAACTCATGACCTCTGGAAGAGCAGCCAGTGCTCTTAACCGCTGAGCCATCTCTCCAGCCCTAATTTGCATTTCTTAATTATCCTAAACAGTTTATGACATTTGGTAGCAAGAGGCCAAACTTTACATTTCATTTTTAAGCATTACTAGGTACAATACCTTTAAGAAGCGTTACCCTTCATTTTGTATCAATATACTAAGATCAATACCAATGTGGCCAAATATAACATGCATATGTTTTAATCCTAAATGTGTTGTAAAAGAGAAATGGTTTCAAATTATATTTGTGATTAAGTGAAACAGATTAAGATCACCTATCTGCATGGCTAAACTTTATGGTCATTTTGGCAAGCCTCAGTTGGGCAGTAGCAATTACGTTTTAGAAGGCGTCATTTTCTTCTTTAGCCCCAAGTTCTATGGTTATCTCCAAAATGTCTTATTTCAAGTAGGCATGGCTAAGATTAGAACCTGGGTAGTCACTTGTTTTTCCGAAGAGGCTGCGGCAGAAAAGGGAAGAAAAAGGGAAAAGAAACAGGTAGGCAATAGCTTCTATACATTAATATTACAATTACATGGTGAAAAAGCATCCTAAAAATGTTCACAGTCACAAAACTATACTAACACATGCATATTTTAAATCAGGCATGCCACGAATTGTAATCTTATCACCAGATAGTTTAAAAATGCAAAAATAAAGTGGCCACAGGTTTACTACTGAGTTTTTTTTTTCTTCAGGAAGTCTGGGGGGAAGGTTAAGTTTTGAATTACAAACTCTCATATAAAACAATCACATTAATTCAGATTGCATTTTTAGATAAGTCACTTTAAAATTATAAAACACTAGTCAGCTAGAATTTTCCTTGGGGGAAAGATAGTACCAAGTTAGTATTCCCTGTGGTTACACAAATTCGGATATAGATCTATAAACATGCTTGTTCCTCTTATAATTTCCCTCTCTTTCAGCTAGTTAGCAGCATAAAATTGCAGAATCCGAGTTTCCTGTTACCACAGTAGATGTCCAAGTAGTTCAACCTGACTTCCAATTGGCTCAAAAGAGCTTCTCAAAGACAATGCATGTCAGACAAACGCTTGATTCTCAAACCCTTAAAACTTCTGATAAGGTAAAACAAGAGTAAGGCCCCCTGATGTACTCGTGAAGAACTCACCACGGGTTAGACTTGAGGGCCCATCAAATCTGAACACTCGTTTGTCTGCATCATCGAGCAGTGGAAAATGGCTGATATTGACTGATGGAGAAAGGAAAGAAAGAGGCCCTGGAAGGAAAGCGACCCTAGCAGCTGCATGGGGCCATTCATTCTTTCTACTTTGTTTGGAGCTGACCTGCTAAGAGAGGCTGATGCCTGCTCCGGACTTGGCTTCAGGCAAAAAGCCCCTGCTCTGGCAGCTCCATCAGACTAGGCGTGGTCACCTGTCCCGATATGCAGATTAACTGGACAAGGACTAGAAAAAAGCAGAGATCGGAGATTGAGCCTGTTGTTCACTGGGAATTTTAAGTAGCTACAGTTTAACTAGGCATGGTTAAGAGTAGAACCTTGAATAGTTTCACATACAGGACTCCACTGCAATTTCATCTTCCTTAGTTTTCTTTAAATTATATGAACGTGCACATCACCAGGCATATGAAGAGCATGAACTCTTCAGCAAGTGTGTGTCTATTGCGGGTTGTGTATGGCCTTCTTGATTTCTAAGAATAGGAATAAACTTTTCAAAAACTCCTATTCCTCACAGAGTTTCATCCTCAGCCTTTCCTCTCAAGATTTCAGCCTGGTTTATCGTTTGTCTTGAAGGGAATGAAAATTATTAAAAGACCCCCTAAGTCGGCAGTAGAGCCAGGCCAGCCGCCAGGTGATTCCTGGAACTTAGCTGACCATAAACAGGTTAAAACCAAGAATGAAGGTCAATTGGGCCCCCAGGGCTTCAGGAACTGGCTGACCACAAGATTAGATTCATTCCTGAGACAAACAGATGTAAGATGTTTCCCGCTGACTAACTAATGGGCTGGTACATTCCAGCTGTATTTCCCCTCCCCCTTGGGTTGTGGTAACCGATGGGCTGGGCTGGTACATTCCAGCTGTATTTCCCCTCCCCCTTGGGTTGTGGTAAACGATGGGCTGGGCTGGTACTTCCCACCTGTAATTTCCCCACCGCCCCTTAATCTGTGGTGCTCCCCTATTAAATATTGAACTCTCACCCAAATCAGGGTCGCGACTCCTAGCCCTGCGGGGGATACGAGTGGCGTCCCTCAGTGCACTGAGCCCCCCCTTTCCCCCTTTTCCCCCCGAAATAAACCTCTTGTGATTGCATCAAGATGGTCTCTTGCGAGTTTTGGGGCGGCCGTGATATCCTGAGTGTCGGGTGAGGTACTTCCCTCCCCCGGGTCTTTCATTTGCTCTTCCAGAGGTGCAGAGTTCAATTCCCAACAACCACATGGTGGCTCACAACCATCTATAATGAAATATGATGCCCTCTTCCGGCATGCAGGGGTACATGCAGATAGAGCTCTCATATATGTAAAATAAATATTTAAAAAAATATATAACATGAAAGCAGTCAACATGATAGCACCCCCCCATGCATAAGCATTCTACGTACAGAACTCACCTATGCCTGTCCTCAGAAATAGTGCTCTATGTGTGAAAAGTTCTACCAAACAAATACATGTATAGCTGGGTTCTCCATCAAATACTTCTGTAAAATTGTGGTGTTTGTTTATTAGAGACAGGATTTTTTTAGCTTTATGTGCATTAATGTTTTGCCTGTATGTCTGTTTGAGGGTGTCCGATCCCCTGTATCTGAAGTCACAAACAGTTGTAAGCTGGTGGGAAGGGAACCCAGGTCCTTTGGGAGAGCAGTCGGTGCTCTTAACGGCTGAGCCATCTCTTCAACCCTAGAGACAGGATCTTACACTGTATCTCAGGTGTCTTTCAAACTGTGACAATCCTCCTGCCCACAATGTCATTGGTACTGGGATTAGAGGCATGCACCACCACACACAGCTTATAATAAAAATGATTTCTGATTTTCTTCACACTATCTGCTCAAACTCTCTTTCAAATATGCATATGAATATACATCCTTATTCTTACTAGATGCCAAACATTATGTTGATTAATTAACATATATTTCTCACTTGATTCTCTGAAGTAACCATATGGAGTAGTTACTGCCACTATCCCTGTAACATATTTAACAAAACTGACATTCTAAAAACTTCTACCATTTACCTAATCAGATAAAGAGGCCAGGGTTTGAATTCAGATATATTTGACTTGAGAGCCCCAAACACTAAAGCGCTACACTCTATAGTTTCCTTTTACTTGACAGTGATAAATCATAATAGACAGCAATTATATTGTGTGATAAGGATAGAACTTTAAGGCTGGGTGTGGTGGCGCACGCCTTTAATCCCAGCTCTTGGGAGGCAGTGGCAGGTGGATCTCTGTGAGTTTGTGGTCAGCCTGGTCTACAAAGCGAGTCCAGGACAGCCAGGCAGCCAGGGGTCTGTTATACAGAGAAACCCTGTCTCGAAAAAAAAAAAATGGAACTTTACCTCTGTGGTGTCCTTCTCTAAAAAAAAGGGGTCTGTTATACAGAGAAACCCTGTCTCGAAAAAAAAAAAAATGGAACTTTACCTCTGTGGTGTCCTTCTCTATCAGCAGCCTCAGTATTATCACGAGAAATACATCCCACAAATACTAGTGAAGAAACATCGCAGTCTTCTAAATTGTCAGGGCCATAAAAAATAAGAACTTGGTTTACATCTGCAGA
>CAJQZJ010022781.1:0-15163 GCA_907164525.1 Lophiomys imhausi | reverse complement strand
TTGGGGCATAGATGTTCAGTATTGAAATTTCCTCTTGATGAATATTCCCTTTAATGAGTATATAGTGCCCTTCTTTGTCTTTCTTCATTAACTTCAGTTGGAAGTCTGTTTTGTTTGATATTAGGATGGCTACTCCAGCTTGCTTCCTGGGTCCATTTGCTTGGAAAACCTTTTCCCAGCCCTTTACTCTGAGGCAGTGTCTATCTTTTGTAGTTAGATGTGTCTCTTGTATACAGCATATGGAAGGGTCTTGCTTGCGGATCCACTCTGTAAACCTATGTCTTTTTATTGGGGAGTTGAGTCCATTGATGTTGATGGATATTAGTGACCTGGGGTTGTTATTTCCCATTAGTTTGGTATAGGCGGTGGTTCTGTTCCTCTTTTGATTTAGTTGCTGATGGGTTTTCTATTCCCTTTGTTTTCTTGGGTGGAGTTTTCTTCTCTGGGTTGGGATTTTCCTTCTAGGATTTTCTGTAGGGCTGGGTTTGTGGGTAGATATTGTTTAAATTTAATTTTGTCATGGAATATCTTGTTTTCTCCATCTATGTTGATAGAGAGTTTTGCTGGGTAAAGTAGTCTGGCTGGGCATCTATGATCTCTTAGGACTTGTAGTATATCTGACCAGGCCCTTCTAGCTTTTATCGTTTCTGGGGAGAAGTCAGGTGTAATTCTGATGGGTCTGCCATTGTATGTGACTTGACCTTTTTCTCTTACAGCTTTTAATATTCTTTCTTTGTTCTGTACATTTGGGGTTTCAATTATTATGTGGCGAGAGGAGTTTCTTTTCTGGTCTAATCTGTTTGGTGTTCTGTATGCCTCTTGGATTTTTATTGGCATCTCTTTTTTCAGGTTTGGGAAGTTTTCCTCTATGATTTTGTTGAAGATATTTCCTGGACCTTGGAGTCGGGAGTCTTCTCTTTCCTCTATACCTATAATTCTTAGGTTCCGTCTTTTCAATGAGTCCTTGATTTCTTGGATGTTGTGGGTGAGAGATTTTTTAGCCTTCTCATTTTCTTTGGATGATGTACTGATTTCTTCCACTGAATCTTCCATGCCTGAGATCCTGTCTTCCATCTCTTGCATCCTATTGTTGATACTCACATCCGAAGTTCCTGTTCTCTTCCCTTGGTTCTCCACTTCCTCTTTTAACTCTGACTGTGTTTTCTTTATTGTTTCTATTTCTATTTTCATGTCTTGTATGGTTTTGTTCGTTTTGTACATTTCCTTCTCCAGCTTGCTTGTTTTTGTATGAAAATCTTTCATGGCTTTTTCCTTTTCCTGTTCAAGCTCTGTCACCTTGGCTTGGAGCTCTTTAATGGTGTTGTTCCTTGTTTTGATTTGTAGAATTGTGGTTTCCTTGAATTCCTTCATAGATTTAAGTTCTTCTTGCAGGGACTCTATCACTTTCCATACTGCAGAATTGTCAATGTTTTCATGTGTTTCTGTTGGTGTGTGGTCATCCGAATTGGATGAGCTAGGGTGGTTCTACTTTGTTGCAGTCATAATTCCTTGATTTCTATTTTTTTTTTGACCTTTCACCATTGGATGCATTTAGCTGTCTGTTTTCTGTGCTTGGAACCACAGTGGATGATTTGGTGCAGGGGACGAGTTACTTGGCTATCTGTCGTTGCTTACAGGGGGATTTCAAGGTCACTGTGGTTTTAATGGCCAGAGGCACTGTGATCTGGTGCAGCGTATTCCCAGGTTGTGAGTAATGGACCAGGATTGTTTCACTGCTCCCAATTCAGACTTCTCTATGTTGCACTCTGAGTTATCAGCCTGTAATGGTTCTGATGATATGGGCCTGTTTGCCCAGGCACAAATTCTGTGGGCTTTGTTTGTCGTCCCGGAGGCTGACAGGGTCTGGCTCCACACCTGATATGTCTGGATTTTCCAGGCTACAGCTATGGTCCCGATTTCTGGTTTCTCTGTAGTCTTCTCGCCACAGGGCTGGACCCTGTGCCTGATTTCCTTCCTGTCTGCGCCGCCACGGTCCCGTGGGTACCCCAAGCCCCAGATCCTCCGGCTGCCTGAGTGCACCTCTCGTCCCAGCAGCTCCGCCGTGGGTGCACGGACCCCTGGTCCCACCCACGCCTGTCTCTCTCCCCAGATGACCTGCCGTGGACTGGCGGGAATTTGGCCCTGCCAGCAGTGCTCTCTCCCCAGCTGCGCTATCCTGAGTGTGTGAGATTTGGCCGCTCCCGCCTGCTTTTGTGTTCCCTGCTTCCTGCGCTCTCTCGGAACCTCCCGCCCTCCGCTTCACAAGCGGCTGCTGCGGACCACCCGCTGAGCCCCCTGTTTGTTCCTTGCTAAAGCTTCCACTATCTCGCAACCTTTTCTAAGTGGGTATAAGTTCAACCTGATGTGTGGGGAGCCCAATAGGACAGCGATCTATGGCCAAGTGGACCCTGATTCTGCCTGCTGTAAGTTGGGAACGATCTTACCAGGCGCCTCTCCAAATGGGAGTTCCCGAGTCCCCGGTTTAGTGGCCTCCGTGTCTGTGAGAGATGGGGAGAGCCTTGCCCTGGGACTTTTAACAGTCCCTTGGGAGCTGTGAGCGTTCCCGGGGGGGGGGGGGTCTAGCCCCTCCGGTTTTTGCACAGTGCCCAGTAACTCTGTGTTTTTTATGGCTCTTTTTTCCCCGCGTTCAGAATGCGTCAGTGTAGGTCGCCGCCATCTTCGCTCCCCCATTTGGTTTTGAATTGCATGATTTTCTCATTTCTGATAGCTGTGTAGTATTCCATTGTGTATATGTACCACAGTTTTTTTTTATCCATTCTTCAGTTGATGGACATCTGGGTTGTTTCCAGTTTCTGGCTATTACAAATAAAGCTGCTATGAACATTGTTGAGGCAATGTCCTTTTGGTTTCGTTTCAGATCTTTTGGATATATGCCCAAGAGGGGTATGGCTGGGTCTTGAGGTAGATTTATTCCCAATTTTCTAAGATATCTCCAGATTGATTTCCAAAGTGGTTGCACAAGTTTGCAGTCCCACCAGCAATGGGGGAGTGTTGCCCTTTCTCCACATCCTCGCCAGCATGTGCTATCATTTGAGTTTTTGATCTTAGCCATTCTGACAGGTGTGAGATGGAATCTCAGAGTTGTTTTAAGTTGCATTTCCCTGATAACCAAAGATGTTGAACATTTCCTCAAATGCCTCTCAGCCTTTAGAGATTCCTCTTCTGTGAATTCTCGGTTTAGCTCTGTACCCCATTTATTGATGGGGTTATTTGATTTTTTGGTGTTTAATTTCTTCAGTTCTTTATATATTTTGGATATTAGCCCTCTGTCAGATGTTGGGTTGGTGAAGATCCTTTCCCACTCTGTAGGCTGCTGTTTTGTTCTAAGGACAGTGTCCTTTGCCTTACAGAAGCTTTTCAATTTTATAAGGTCCCATTTATTGATTGTTTGTTTTAGTGCCTGAGCTATTGGTGTTCTATTCAGGAAGTTGCTACCAGTGCCAATGATTTCAAGGCTTTTTCCCACTTTCTCTTCTATTAATGTTAGTGTGTCTGGATTTATGTTGAGGTCCTTGATCCACTTAGACTTAAGTTTTGTACAGGGTGATAAGTATGGATCTATTTGCATTCTTCTACATGTTGACATCCAGTTAGACCAGCACTATTTATTGAAGATGCTTTCCTTTTTCCATTGTATGTTTTTGGCTTCTTTATCAAAAATTAAGTAACCATAGATGTGTGGGTTTATTTCTGGGTCTTCAATTCGATTCCATTGGTCAACTGGTCTGTTTCTATACCAGTACCATGCTGTTTTTATTACTATTGCCCTGTAGTACAGCTTGAAATCCGGGATGGTGATACTTCCAGATGTTCTGTTATTGTAATGATTGATTTAGCTATTCTGGGTCTTTTGTTATTCCATATGAAGTTGAGAATTGTTTTTTCCAGATCTGTAAAAAATTGAGTTGGTATTTGGATAGGAATTGCATTGAATCTGTATATTGCTTTTGGTAAGATTGCCATTTTTATTATGTTGATCCTACCTATCCATGAACAAGGGAGATCTTTCCATCTCCTGATATCTTCTTCAATTTCTTTCTTCAGGGTCTTGAAGTTCTTATCATACAGGTCTTTCACTTGCTTGGTTAGAGTTACCCCAAGGTATTTTATATTATTTGTGGCTATTGTGAAGGGTGTTGATTCTCTTATTTCTTTCTCAGCCCATTTATCTTTTGTGTAAAGAAGGGCTACTGATTTTTTTGAATTGATTTTGTATCCGGCCACCTTGCTGAAGGAGTTTATCAGCTGTAGAAGTTCTCTGGTGGAATTTTTGGGGTCACTGATGTATACTATCATATCATCTGCAAATAGGGATACTTTGACTTCTTCCTTTCCAATTTGTATCCCCTTGATCTCTTTTAGTTGTCTTATTGCTCTAGCTAAAACTTCAAGTACTATGTTGAAGAGATATGGAGAGAGTGGGCAGCCTTGCCTTGTCCCTGATTTTAGAGGAAATGCTTTAAGTTTCTCTCCATTTAGTTTGATGTTGGCTATTGGCTTGCTGTAAATTGCTTTTATTATTTTTAAGTATGGTCCTTGTATGCCTGATCTCTCTAAGACTTTTATCATGAAAGGGTGCTGTATTTTGTCAAAAGCTTTTTCAGCCACCAATGAGATGATCATGTGGTTCTTTTCTTTCAGCTTGTTTATGTGGTGGATTACATTGATGGATTTTCTAATGTTGAACCACCCCTGCATCCCTGGGATGAAGCCTACTTGATCATGGTGTATGATACTTTTGATGTGATCTTGGATCCGGTTTGCAAGTATTTTATTAAGTATCTTTGCATCCATGTTCATAAGGGAAATTGGTCTGAAATTTTCTTTCTCCGTTGGGTCTTTGTGAGGTTTAGGTATCAGGGTAACTGTGGCCTCCTAGAATGTGTTTGCCAGTATTCCTTCTGTTTCTATATTGTGGAAGAGTTTGAAGAATATTGGTGTTAGCTCTTCTTTGAATGTCTGGTAGAATTCTGTGCTGAAACCATCTGGGCCTGGGCTTTTTTTGGTTGGAAGACGTCTAATGACTTCTTCTATTTCCTTAAGGGTTATAGGACTGTTTAATTTGTTTACCTGTTCTTGATTTAACCTTGGTAGGTGGAATCTATCAAGAAAATTGTCCATTTCATTTAAATTTTCCAATTTTGTGGAGTACAAGTTTTTGAAGTAGGACCTAACGATTCTTTGGATTTCCTCAGTGTCTGTTGTTATTTCCCCCTTTTCATTTCTGATTTTGTTGATTTGGGTATTTTCCCTCTGCCTTTTAGTTAGTTTAGCTAAGGGCTTGTCTATTTTGTTGATTTTCTCAAAGAACCAGCTCTTGGTTTTGTCGATTCTTTGTATTGTTCTTTTTGTTTCTAAGTTGTTGATTTCAGCCCTGAGTTTGATAATTTCCTCTCGTCTGCTCCTCTTGGGAGTGTTTGCTTCTTTTTGTTCTAGCTCTTTCAGGTGTTCTTTTAGGTGGCTAGTATAGGAATTCTCCAGTTTCTTTTTGAAGGCACTTAGAGCTATAAACTTTCCTCTTAGCACTGCTTTCAATGTGTCCCATAAGTTTGGGTATGTTGTGCCTTCATTTTCATTGAGTTCTAAGAAGACTTTAATTTCTTTTTTTATTTCTTCCCTGACCCAGAGGTCATTGAGGAGAGAGTTGTTCAGTTTCCATGTTTTTGCAAGCACTCTGTTGTTTTTGTTACTGTTGAAGCCTAGCTTTATTCCATGATGGTCTGATAAGTTACAAGGAGTGATTTCAATTTTCCTGTATCTGTTGAGGCTTGCTTTGTGACCGACTATATGGTCGATTTTGGAGAAGGTTCCGTGAGGTGCCGAGAAGAAAGTGTATTCTTTTGTTTTTGGGTGAAATGTTCTGTAGATATCCATTAGGTCCATTTGATTCATGACATCTGTGAGGTTCATTATTTCTCTGTTTGGTTTCTGCATTGTTGATCTGTCCAGTGGTGAGAGTGGTGTGTTGAAGTCTACCACTATTAATGTGTGAGGTTCAATGTGGGATTTGAGCTTCAGTAGTGTTTCTTTAATGAATGTGGGTGGTCTTACATTTGGGGCATAGATGTTTAGTATTGAAATTTCATCTTGGTGGATTTTTCCTTTGATGAGTATATAGTGTCCTTCCCCATCTCTTTTGATTAATGTTGGTTGAAAATCCAATTTGTTGCTTACTAGAATTGCTACTCCAGCTTTTTTCTTGGGTCCATTTGCTTGGTATATCTTTTTCCAGCCCTTTACTTGGAGATAATGTCTATCTTTTTTGCTGAGGTGTGTTTCTTGTAAACAGCAGAATGTGGGATTCTGTTTTCGCATCCATTCTGCTAGCCTGTGCCTTTTTATTGGGGAATTGAGTCCATTGATGTTGAGAGATACTAATGACCAGTGATTGTTACTTCCTGCCATCTTGATGTTGGTAGAAATAGTGTGTGAGTGAGCTTCTTTCCTTTTGTTTTTGCTGCAGGCATGCTATTTGCTTCCTGTGCTTTTTTGTGTGTAGTTAACCTCTTTGGGTTGAAGTTTTCCTTCTAACATCTTCTGTAGAGCTGGATTTGTGTATAGATATTGTTTGAATTTAGCTTTGTCATGGAATATCTTGTTTTCTCCATCTATGTTGATTGACAATTTTGCAGGGAATAGTAGTCTGGCCTGGCATTTGTGGTTTTTTAGGGTCTGCAAGATGTCTGTCCAGGCCCTTCTGGCTTTTAGAGTCTCTGAAGAAAAGTCAGGTGTGATTCTGATAGGTTTGCCATTATATGTTACTTGACCCTTTTCCCTAGCAGCTTTTAAAATTCTTTCTTTGTTCTGTACATTTAGTGTTTTGATTATTATGTGGCGGGAAGATTTTCTTTTCTGGTCTAATCTATTTGGGGTTCTGTAAGCTTCTTGTACAGTTATAGGCATCTCTTTTTTTAGATTTGGGAAATTCTCTTCAATGATTTTGTTGAAGATATTTTCTGGTCCATGGAGGTGGGACTCTTCTCTTTCTTCTATTCCTATTATTCTGAGATTCAGTCTTTTCATTGTGTCCTTGATTTCCTGAAGGTTTTGTGTCAGGACTTTTTTAGATTTGATATTTTCTTTGACAGATGTATCCATTTCTTCAATTTTATCCTCTGAGCCTGAAATTCTTTCTTCCATCTCTTGTATTCTGTTGGTGATGCTAGTGTCTGTAGTTCTGATTCTTTTCTTAAGGTTTTCCAGTTCTATGGATGTCTCAGATTGGATTTTCTTCATTGCTTCAACTTCCCTTTTCAGGTCTTCCATTCCTTTAAGCGCTTTATTCATTTCCATCACCTCCTTTGCAGTACTTTGTTGTTGCTCTCTGAGGTATTTGATTTCCTCCCTTAGGCCTTCTATTATTAGTATAAGCGTAGGATTAAGGTCATTTTCCTTTGCTTCAATTGGGTTCAGCTGTCCAGAGTTGTCTGTAGCATTATTGCTAGGATCTGGAGACATCCTATTGTTTTGGTTTTTTTTTTACCATGTTCTTGTGCTGACCTTTTGTCATCAGATGGACCCAGGTGTTATCTGTTTGTTTCTTTTGTTACCTGACCTTGGTGCTCAGGAAAACTCCCTGCCCTGGGGGTTGGCTGATCCTGAGATCCTGGTGTTTACCTCCAGATGATGGGCAGATTCCTGTAATAGACTGACTGGCTCTCGGAGAGGAGGGTGGCTGCTGCTCTCCTCAACTGCTTGTGACCCAATTGGACCAATATAGAGGGGACTGGAGTGGGGAGAGGGCTAGCCTCTGAGGACCTGGGAGCTGACAGGTCTCCTCAGAAAGGCAGGTAGAGCTGTGGTTGGGTCTGTGTTCTCCTCTCACTGACCCAGTCGTTCTGGCTCCCCAGCTGGGCTGACTATGCAGGCAGGGAGCTCCACCCACAACAGATGCCGGCCTCAGTGCGCCTGTTGCTGACTGCCTCAGATGCTTGGGTGCTAGGGTGAGTGACCCACCCGCCCCAGTATTTGTGGAGAACACACAGTTGTGGGCTCTGTTTGCAGGCAGTCTTGGCTCCTAATTGCTTTGCTGTGACTGGGTTAGGTCTCTGCCTCTCCGCTACAGTGCACACTGTGCCACCATGTTGGAAACTCCGGAAAAAATAATCTCACTTACCTTTGCTCTTGTGGTGCGGCTCGAGTGCAGGCTGGATATCAGGCAGACAGGCGGGGCTGCTGGTCTGTGGCTGGAGCCGTGGGCTGGATCCGCTCCTGGGCTAGATCTCTAGCCAGAGCTCCTCTCCAGACCAGTGACGGAGCTGGCTGATCTCAGGGTTGTGTTCCCGGGAACTGCGTGGGCTGTTTTACCTGGTGACCGGTCTCAATGTTCGCTGTGGGCATTCAGACACCATCTGTGCTTCACTGTAGGCTAGGGAACCTCATATTCACTCCACAATGACTAATCTCATTCACCTACTACTCAGATGCACTGCTCTATGGTCGGCGCCATCTTGGATCCTCGGGGTAACAGATTTTAAAGGCAGATTGTAGGGGCTGATAGGTTAATATAAGTTAGATTTAGTGAATACCTAAGTTTCTGATACAGTCTCTTATTTCGGGGCATGAAGATCAACTGCTGTGAGTGAAGGGAATGAAAATTATTAAAAGACCCCCTAAGTCGGCAGTAGAGCCAGCCAGCTGCCAGGTGATTCCCGGAACTTAGCTGACCATAAACAGGTTAAAACCAAGAATGAAGATCAATTGGGCCACGGGCCCCCAGGGCTTCAGGAACTGGCTGACCACAAGATTAGATTCATTCCTGAGACAAACAGATGTAGGATGTTTCCCGCTGACTAACTAATGGGCTGGTACATTCCAGCTGTATTTCCCCTCCCCCTTGGGTTGTGGTAAACGATGGGCTGGGCTGGTACTTCCCACCTGTAATGTCCCCCCGCCCCTTAATCTGTGGTGCTCCCCTATTAAATATTCTACTCTAGCCCTGCGTGGGGGTCGCGACTCCTAGCCCTGCGTGGGATACGAGTGGCGTCCCTCAGTGCACTGAGCCCCCCCCCTTTTCCTTCTTTTTCCCCCCCGAAATAAACCTCTTGTGATTGCATCAAGATGGTCTCTTGCGAGTTTTGGGGCGGCCGTGATATCCTGAGTGTCGGGTGAGGTACTTCCCTCCCCCGGGTCTTTCATGAGCAATTAGCTTATCAGCTTATGGATGAAGTCAGGTGAAATGAGGGGAGTCTTTTTTTTTTTTTTTTTTTTTTGGTTTTTTCGAGACAGGGTTTCTCTGTGTAGCTCTGACTGTCCTGGACTCGCTTTGTAGACCAGGCTGGTCTCGAACTCACAGAGATCCGCCTGCCTCTGCCTCCCGAGTGCTGGGATTAAAGGCGTGCGCCACCACCGCCCGGCAGAGGGGAGTCTCTTTGGACTGAAAAACAAGGTTGAAGCCAGGTGAAACAAGGAAAGACTTTATGACCTGGCATTGCTTTCAACTGCTAAGTGGGCAGAGCCCAACTTAAGCTGAAGCAGGTGGAACAAGGAGTGATCCTATTTAAGGACAAGTGGATGACGCTAGAGGCGTGTGCGTGCTAAGGGCCCCCGATATGAGAGAGCTCCGAGAGTCCTGCTGGAGAAAGTTCTGGTAGACCAATGGCCAGATCTCCCTGAGGCAGAAGGAAGCTGGTGAGCAGAGAAAGCCTCGGCAAGACAGCAAAAGGCCAAGGACTAAACCCTGTGGCTCAGCTTTTGCCTAGAGGGGTTTGACCTGTCCGAACAGTGGCCTGAACGGAACTGTGGCCAGCTTTAAAGACTGAGGCAGAACGGCAGAGTTGCTGATACGAAGGAAGTAAGGTGGCCTACAGACGCTGAGGTCTCCCGGAGAGAAGAAAGCCTCAAGCCTTATTTAAAGTGAGACTTCGATAGCCAGTTTACCCTGACGAACCTGCGTCTGAGCTATTCCAGAAAAAGGACTGCTAAGTGCATTAAAGAGTCTACCCCCGAGACTGGTTTCCTGACGACTGAGGACCTGCCCCAGAGACTGTATCATTCTAAAAGGTTATGAAAGTAGTTGTTATGATTATCAATAGGTTTAGTGGATAGGTTAAAGGGGTTGTAGGAACTTATAGGATTAATAGTTAAGAAATTGTTGGTGTTTGTTATAAGTGAATTTAGTAATAAATAAGTGTTAAATAATAACTTAAAAGTTCGGTTTCAGCAGATTGCACTCAAATCCAAGTGCCCATATTTACAAAGAGTCTGACCTTTGATAGATTCCCAGTTTGTCAAAAGATTTAAATTTATAGAAAGAGATTCAAGTTCATTTACAATCTGACCTGAAGTGACTTTCCCAGATTCATCTTGCTTATGTGTTCTTACCCAGAGACATAGGTCTCCTCTCCCTTTCTGAAGAGAGCCCTCTTCCTTCGTGTTCCACACCTTTGAGGAGTCTACTTCCTGTGCCTGGAATGCTCCCTACCCCGCTCCCACCCATATTATTTTAATTTAATTTAATTTTCAGTCAAGTTCTCGTGTACCCCAAGCAGGTCACAAACTCACTATGTGCTAAGAACTTGAACTTCATATCATCCTTTCTCCACCTTCCAAGTGCTGGGATAACCAGCATGCACCTGCTTGCTTGGTTTATGTGGTGCTGAGGATCAAACGCAGGGCTTTACACAGGCCATGCAGGCTGTTAATGAGTTCCACCCCCAGACCACCCACCCCTTCAAGACACATCTTTTAGGGAAGCATTCTGCCCTGCTGCCTCCCCAGATTCCCTAGACAGAGAGACTCCTTAATAGAGGTCCCTTGACAGATTCAACATTGCTACTAAGACCCTGTCACAACTTATAATCTACAGGGAGCCTTGGTCTGGCACAGCATGTGACCCAAAGGCATCACACTGAGAAGAACATGGAGAGCTCCAGCTATGACAGAGTTGAGGATGGGACTTGGAGGGAGGGAGAGCTTCTCGGCCAGCAAGGGCCTGTGGGTCAGTCACAGGGCCCATCACTCTGTGAACTGTTCCAGTCATGGGCTTCACCTTGTTTGCTGGCAGGTCTTCAATACATTCATTCATCTTTGATAGTAGGGCACTTCATAGTTATTCTAAAATGTTTTTGTTATAAGAAATTTCAGTCAGGCAGCGGTGGTGCACGCCTTTAATCCCAGCACTTGAGAGGTGGAGGCAGGTGGATCTCTGTGAGTTCAAGGCCAGCCTGGTCTACAAATCAAGCTCCAGCACAGCCAGGGCTATTACACAGAGAAACCTTGTCTCAGAAAGAAAGAAAAAAGAAAAAAAGAGAGAAATTAATTAGTTAATCAATTCATTTCAAATGCAGAAAGGTATGAAAATTGCCTGAAATCCTCGCACTTGGGACACAGAGGCTCAAGGATCAAGAGTGAAAAGCCAATTTTCACTCTACAGCACGTTTGGAGACTATCTTAGAACCATACTGAAAAAAAGATTAAATATTGAGGAGAGTAGTGTGTGTATGTACACACAGAGTCCAGGGGACCTACCTGTGTGTCATTCTCTGGATCCATGCACCTTGCCTTTAGATACAGGGTTTCCTAGCGAGATCTGGGGCTCCAAGAGAAGGCTAGACTGGATGGCCAACACCCCCAGAGCTCCTCTTGTCACTACCTGCTGGCCCTGGGATTACAAACACAAGCCTCTGTGCCCGGCTTCTTACATTTTGTCTTTTTAGAAGGAAGGGTAGGAAGAGAGAGAACATCAAGAGAGAACTAGACAGAGAAACCATAGATGAGTAAGACAGAAGAGATGTTCAATGTTCTTCCCTCTGACTATTACAAGCAAGTATGGGGAAAGCTAGCTTAAATGACTTGAACAAAGACCAAAAAGGGCAGACTTATTGGACCTCACCATTGATAAACCCATGGAAGATATGGTAGCCAGCCCCACCTGATAGCGACCTTCTCTGCACTTTTTCTCCAGTCCCAGGCTCTTAGCTCCTTAGGTTCAAGTCCAACAGGAAAGCTGGGCCCAGCCCTAGCCATATGGTCCCAGCAGCTTGTCAGATCTGATTGGGTCCAAAGATACCGGAATGGTTTGCTCTTCCTGGTCACTCAATACTCCAGAACCTAAAACACAAGGAGTGTTGCTTTCACAGAGGCAAAATGGGAAGTCTTTCCCTCCAGTGGAGTGATGGCGCTGAATAGCGGAGAACTCATAGCACCTACTAAAGCCACAATTGGCTTACGGCTCTGCTGTTATTGCCACACTGAAAAGGGGACTCCACATTTACATTTTGTCTCAGATCCCTGAAGTGGCATAGCTAGTCCTGAGTGTGACTTATACCATGTTTACAAAAAAAAATAGTTTTGATTTTTTTGAGGGGGAGGGGTTCAGTCTGGTCTCTGTATCATCCACCACCATGTAGACAAGGATGATCCTAAAGTCCTGAGTATCCTGCCTCTGTCTTCCATGTGCTGGGATTGCAGGTGTTCACCACCATAGTCAGCTTAGAACTGGAAGGTTTGAACAATAGGTAAAATAACAGTTTTTCAGCTATTGGGGTGAAGCAGGGGTGACTGGAAGGGGGAAATTCCAGGCACAAGGAAGAGGATCGTAGAAACACAGAAGCGCCCCAAGTGGTGGGCGGTTTACAGTGCAGCAGAGTGTGGTCCCCACCCAGCAGGAAGGACAGAGCACGGTCAATAAATACCTCTTGAAAGAATGAATAAATAAACATCAAGTGAAGCATTGTTAGGAAAAGGGTGTATTTTAAACTAGATTATTCCAAACAACCATTACAAGCTAACTGTCCCATGTCCCCAAGGTTTCTCCGCTTAAAGGGAGCTGATTTAACTCTGTGTGACCGTAGGTAGGCTCCCCATCCTCATTGCCAGCTGTTAGCAAAGCATTCCACCTCTCTTACCTCACCACACAAACATTTATGAATCAGAGAGATATTTCCAAGAACATGTTTTCCGATTGTTTACTGTACAATAATAGCCTGCTTTAATTACAGGGATGACGAGTCCAAAACCTAAATAGAGCACGCCTCAAATGTGTGGGAGTTCATCGCTTTGGTGACAAAAGAGAAACAGACGGTGACTCAGGTGGAACATTGGTTTCGTTTTCAGTTTATGTTTCCTTGGTCCCTGCGTGTCAGGACGTGCAAGGAGCCAAGGAAGAAGTGCACGTTGGGGAGTGTGAAAGTTACAGCTAAGGGTGTGTCGTGTAAGAGCGAGGGCATCCTCTTCTCTGGACCCAGGACCGTTGCAAAGGCTGGCAGCGTCTCTCTAACGCAGAGGCCTGACCTGTAGCACTCAACATTTCAATACCATTTCCTTTTTAACATGCTGGTGGGATGATGCTGGGGTTTGTGAGTCCCGGTTATCTCTGGATTTGCGTGTAGTCTTGAATGTAAGAGGAAAGCCGTGGGGGGCGGGGCTGTCTGCTGAGTGGCTCCTGCTGTGGTCCTTCATCTTCACATTGTGGTGGACCCTCAGTAAATATGGGAGGGCTAAGCAGACCTGGTCTATACAGCTGGGGTACTGTTCAGATCAGCAAAGTATGAGTGTCAGGGATTAGGGGAAGAGAGGTCAAGTACAGCCAGGCAGGTCCATCAGAGACTGACACAATTCAAGCCTGCTCTGTGTCTCTTCTGTGGAACCGTAGTCAACAGGGAATGAACAAGAGCAAAGGGCTTCTTAACCTACCATCACCACACAGAAGGGAAATTCGAAAGTTATAATCACGGATGCTTCTGCTTACTGGTAATTTTCTATATTCCAGGTATCTCTACTCTATGTAGTTTGTCGTTTTGTAACTATATTGATTTTTCATTGTTTAATTATTGTGTTTATATTGTATATATCTTGTTACTTTTTTTTTTCTCTCATAGTATAGACCAAACAGGCCTGGAACTCATTATACAGCTCAGGCTGGACTTGAATTCACAGTAATTCTCCTGCCTCAGTACTCTTAAGCATTTAGACTGCAAGCATGTGCCACCATACCTGACTTGCATCTTGAGGTCTCACTATGTAGGGGTGGCTGGCTGACCTGGAACTTGGTAATGACACCATTTGCGAAGCAGTAAAGAAACTGTGGCGAAAATGCTCCATTGTTGTGGAAGGTTTTTATTGTAAGTAAGAGAGAGAAAATGTATATCCGTATCCAGAAGAGTCCAGAGCAGAAAGAGAGAAAAGTAGACCGAACATGGCCAGCAGACTGGACATACCAGGCATAGGGAAGCAGGCTAGTGGGAGAGGATGATGGGGAGGCAAGATATGAAGAGACAGACTAGACCATAGCGAGAGAGTAAGAGGGTAAGAGAGGTTCAGGAATAGCAAAGAATAGTGGATTAAAAGGAGGGTGAGGGGCTCCAGGAGACTGGCTGTATCTTGGTTATTAAACTCACATTATCCCTTTCATTTTCTCTATATGTGTATCTGAACGCCATATGTCTTTTCTTGAGTCAGCCCTGTAAAGGTAGGCATATCTAGTTCCATTTCAGTGCCCCAGGCCAACAAATGGTAGAGCTGGGATTCCTGTTGCCTTTGGGGATGTACCCTGGTTAACACAGGGGGAACCTGAGCCTTGGGAAGGTTTCCAGAGTTGTTCTGTCTGTGTGGAAGCAGGGCCTGAGCTTCTGCTGGTGTCAGAGTGGAGGAGCGCACATGATTTCCTCTGGACTGCAGGGTTAGCAGAATGCCTTTACTGAAGATTAACCATTCCACGTCCTACCTTAGAAATCTTTATTTCCTCCTATTTACCCTCTTATCTCTGATGCCCAGCAGGGGTTCCATAAATGATCATGCATTCATTGAGCCAAGATTCTGACTGGATGAGAATCAGGGTCCTTTATTGCCAGGCTGGGCAAGTCTGCAATGGAGTTCTTTGAAAGGCACAGGTTTCATTTGCTTTTAAGTTCATCTTAACATAAAGTTCTGTCTTCATCTACTCACAACTACCTACCCCTGCTGTAGAACAAGTGTCAGTTCAGGAATCTATAAGTAGAGGAGAGAAAAAAAAATCACCCATTTTGGTTCACCAGCCAGAATTAGAGGCTTGTCCTAATTAAGTGCCTTTTTCTTCTTGTTATTTCTTACTCACTAATATTTTTATTGAGTTCCAACTGTTCTGTTTACAGTACATTGTCTTGCTTTTTAAACCTTACATTATTCCTACAGCATCCTCTAAGTTGCATTTCCTTTATAAACA
>CAJQZJ010022780.1:0-10894 GCA_907164525.1 Lophiomys imhausi | reverse complement strand
AGATCGCTGTCCTATTGGGCTCCCCACACATCAGGTTGAACTTATACCCACTTAGAAAAGGTTGCGAGATAGTGGAAGCCTTAGCAAGGAACAAACAGGGGGCTCAGCGGGTGGTCCGCAGCTGCTAGTGAAGCAGGAGGGCAGGAGGTTCCGAGAGAGCGCACGAAGCAGGGAACACAAAGGCAGGCGGGAGGGGCCAAATCTCGCACACACACTATAGCTGGGGAGAGAGTACGGCAGGCAGGGACAAATCCCCGCCAGCCCACGGCAGGTCATCTGGGGAGAGAGACAGGCGTGGGTGGGGCCAGGGGTCCGTGCACCCACGGCGGAGCTGCTGGGATGAGAGGTGCACTCAGGCAGCCGGGGGATCCAGAGGATCCGCAGCTGCTCCTGAAGCAGGAGGGCGGGAGGTTCTGATAGAGCGCAGGAAGCAGGGAACACAAAGACAGGCGGGAGGGACCAAATCTCGCACACACACTATAGCGCAGCTGGGGAGAGAGTACGGCAGGCAGGGACAAATCCCCGCCAGTCCATGGCAGGTCATCTGGGGAGAGAGACAGGCGTGGGTGGGGCCAGGGGTCGGTGCACCCATGGCGGAGCTGCTGGGATGAGAGGTGCACTCAGGCAGCCGGAGGATCCGGGGCTTGGGGTACCCACGGGACCCGTGGCGGCGCAGACAAGAAGGGAATTAGGCACAGGGTACAGCCCTGTGACGAGAAGACTAGAGAGAATCCAGAAATCGGGACCATAGCTGTATCCTGGAAAATCCAGACATATCAGGTGTGGAGCCAGACCCTGTCAGCCTCCGGGACTACAAACAAAGCCCACAGAATCTGTGCCTGGGCAAACAGGCCCATACCATCAGAACCATTACAGGCTGATAACTCAAAGTGCAACATAGAGAAGTCTGAATTGGGAGCAGTGAAACAATCCTGGTCCATTATTCACAACCTGGGAATAGGCTGCACCAGATCACAGTACCTCTGGCCATTAAAACCACAGTGACCTTGAAATCCCCCTGTAAGCAACGACAGATAGCCAAGTAACTCGTCCCCTGCACCAAATCATCCACTGTGGTTCCAAGCACAGAAAACAGACAGCTAAATGCATCCAATGGCGAAAGGTAAAAAAAAAAATAGAAATCAAGGAATTATGACTCCAACAAAGCAGAACCACCCTAGCTCATCCAATTTGGATGACCACACACCAACAGAAACACATGAAAACATTGACAATTCTGCAGTATGGAAAGTGATAGAGTCCCTGCAAGAAGAACTTAAATCTATGAAGGAATTCAAAGAAACCACAATTCTACAAATCAAAACAAGGAACAACACCATTAAAGAGCTCCAAGCCAAGGTGACAGAGCTTGAACAGGAAAAGGAAAAAGCCATGAAAGATTTTCATACAAAAACAAGCAAGCTGGAGAAGGAAATGTACAAAACGAACAAAACCATACAAGACATGAAAATAGAAATAGAAACAATAAAGAAAACACAGTCAGAGTTAAAAGAGGAAGTGGAGAACCAAGGGAAGAGAACAGGAACTACGGATGTGAGTATCAACAATAGGATGCAAGAGATGGAAGACAGGATCTCAGGCATGGAAGATTCAGTGGAAGAAATCAGTACAACATCCAAAGAAAATGAGAAGGCTAAAAAATCTCTCACCCACAACATCCAAGAAATCAAGGACTCAATGAAAAGACGGAACCTAAGAATTATAGGCATAGAGGAAAGAGAGGACTCCCGACTCCAAGGTCCAGGAAATATCTTCAACAAAATCATAGAGGAAAACTTCCCAAACCTGAAAAAAGAGATGCCAATAAAAATCCAAGAGGCATACAGAACACCAAACAGATTAGACCAGAAAAGAAACTCCTCTCGCCACATAATAATTGAAACCCCAAATGTACAGAACAAAGAAAGAATATTAAAAGCTGTAAGAGAAAAAGGTCAAGTCACATACAATGGCAGACCCATCAGAATTACACCTGACTTCTCCCCAGAAACGATAAAAGCTAGAAGGGACTGGTCAGATATACTACAAGTCCTAAGAGATCATAGATGCCCAGCCAGACTACTTTACCCAGCAAAACTCTCTATCAACATAGATGGAGAAAACAAGATATTCCATGACAAAATTAAATTTAAACAATATCTACCCACAAACCCAGCCCTACAGAAAATCCTAGAAGGAAAATCCCAACCCAGAGAAGAAAACTCCACCCAAGAAAACAAAGGGAATAGAAAACCCATCAGCAACTAAACCAAAAGAGAAACAGGACCACCACCTATACCAAACTAATGGGAAATAACAACCCCAGGTCACTAATATCCATCAACATCAATGGACTCAACTCCCCAATAAAAAGACATAGGTTTACAGAGTGGATCCGCAAGCAAGACCCTTCCTTATGCTGTATACAAGAGACACATCTAACTACAAAAGATAGACACTGCCTCAGAGTAAAGGGCTGGGAAAAGGTTTTCCAAGCAAATGGACCCAGGAAGCAAGCTGGAGTAGCCATCCTAATATCAAACAAAACAGACTTCCAATTGAAGTTAATGAAGAAAGACAAAGAAGGGCACTATATACTCATTAAAGGGAATATTCATCAAGAGGAAATTTCAATACTGAACATCTATGCCCCAAATACAAAGGCACCTACTTTCGTAAAAGAAACACTTCTAAAACTTAAAGCGCACGTCGATCACAACACATTAGTAGTGGGAGACTTCAACACCCCACTCACAACAAAGGACAGATCATCAAGACAGAAGACAAACAGAGAAATATTGAGACTAACAGAGATCATGAACCAAATGGACCTAACAGATATCTACAGAACGTTTCACCCAAACACAAAGGAATACACCTTTTTCTCAGCACCCCACGGAACCTTCTCCAAAATCGATCACATAATTGGTCACAAAGATAGTCTCAGTAGATACAAGAAAATTGAAATAACACCTTGTATCTTATCAGACCACCATGGAATAAAACTGGTCTTCAACAGTAAAAGAATCAACAGAAAGCCTACACACACATGGAAATTGAACAGCTCCTTACTGGATGACCACTGGGTCAGGGAAGAAATAAGGAAGGAAATCAAAGACTTCTTAAAATCCAACGACAATGAAGACACAACATACCCAAACCTATGGGATACATTGAAAGCTGTGCTACGAGGAAAGTTCATAGTACTAAGTGCTTTCAAAAAGAAAATTGTGACAGCTCATATTAGTGAACTAGCAGCTAAGCTGGGTGAATTGGAAAAAAAAGAAACAAACACTCCCAAGAAGAACAGAAGACAGGAAATCATCAAACTTAGAGCTGAAATCAACAACTTAGAATCAAAAAGAACTATACAAAGAATCAATGAAACCAAGAGTTGGTTCTTTGAGAAAATCAACAAAATAGACAGACCCCTAGCCAAATTAACTAAAAGGCAAAGGGAAAGAACACAAATCAACAAAATCAGAAATGAAAAGGGAGAAATAACAACAGACATTGAGGAGATCCAGAAAATATTCGGACATTACTTTAAAAATCTATATTCCACTAAATTTGAAAACCTAAGCGAAATGGACAATTTCCTCGATAAATTCCACCTACCAAAACTAAATCAAAATCAGATTAACAGCTTAAACTGCCCAATAACAACTAAGGAAATAGAAACAGTCATTAATAATCTCCCAACCAAAAAAAGCCCAGGGCCAGATGGCTTTAGCACAGAATTCTACCGGACCTTCAAAGAGGAACTAACACCATTACTTTTCAAACTCTTCCACCACATAGAAACAGAAAGATCACTGCCAAACTCATTCTATGAGGCCACTGTCATTCTGATTCCTAAACCACACAAAGACCCAACAAAGAAAGAGAACTTCAGACCAATCTCCCTCATGAACATTGATGCAAAAATACTTAATAAAATACTAGCAAACCGAATTCAAGAACACATCAAAAGTATCATACACCATGATCAAGTAGGCTTCATCCCTGGAATGCAGGGATGGTTCAATATACGAAAGTCTATCAATGTAATTCACCACATAAACAAGATGAAAGAAAAAAAACACATGATAATCTCGCTAGATGCAGAAAAAGCATTTGACAAAATCCAACACCCCTTCATGCTAAAAGTTCTGGAGAGAACGGGCATACAAGGACCATACCTAGAAATAATAAAGGCAATATACAGCAAGCCAGTAGCCAACATCAAATTAAATGGAGAGAAGCTTGAAGCATTTCCTCTAAACTCAGGGACAAGACAAGGATGTCCACTTTCACCATATCTCTTCAATATAGTACTTGAAGTCCTTGCTAGAGCAATAAGACAACTAAAGGAGATCAAAGGGATAAAAATTGGAAATGAAGAAGTCAAATTATCCCTATTCGCAGATGATATGTTAGTATACATAAGCGACCCCAAAAACTCCACCAAAGAACTCTTACAGCTGATAAACAACTTCAGCAAGGTGGCTGGATACAAAATTAACTCAAAAAAATCAGAAGCCCTTCTTTATACAACAAACAAATATACCGAGAAAGAAATAAGGGAAACAACCCCCTTCACAATAGCCACAAACAACATAAAATACCTGGGGGTAACTCTAACCAAGCATGTAAAGGACCTATATAACAAGAACTTCAAGCCCCTGAAGAAAGAAATGGAAGAGGCCTTTAGAAGATGGAAAGATCTCCCATGCTCATGGATAGGTAAGATCAACATAATAAAAATGGCTATCCTACCAAAAGCAATATATAGATTTAATGCAATTCCTATCAAAATACCAACACAATTCTTTATAGACCTGGAAAAAGCTAGTCTCAACTTCATATGGAACAACAAAAAGCCCAGAATAGCTAAATCAATCCTGTCCAATGAAAAAACATCTGGAGGTATCACCATCCCAGACTTCAAGCTGTACTACAGAGCAACAGTAATAAAAACAGCATGGTACTGGTATAGAAACAGACCAGTGAATCAATGGAATCGAATTGAAGACCCAAACATGGATCCACACACCTATGGCCAACTAATCTTTGACAAAGAAGCCAAAAACGCACAATGGAAGAAGGACAGCATCTTCAACAAATGGTGCTGGTCCAACTGGATGTCCACTTGCAAAAGAATGAAATTAGACCCATACCTATCACCTTGTACAAAACTTAATTCCAAGTGGATCAAAGATCTTAACATAAGGCCAGCCACACTAAAGATACTAGAAGAAAAAGTAGGAGAAACCCTCGAACTCATTGGCACAGGTGACAACTTCCTGAACAGAACACCAACAGCTCAGGACCTGAGATCAACAATCAATAAATGGGACCTCATGAAACTGAAAAGTTTCTGTAAAGCAAAGGATACTGTCATTCGAACAAAACGGCAACCAACAGACTGGGAGAAAATCTTCACCAACCCCACATCTGATAGAGGGCTATTATCTAAAATCTACAAAGAACTCAAGAAACTAAATGCCAAGAAACCAAAGAATCCAATCAAAAAATGGGAGATGGAGCTAAATAGAGAATTCACAAAGGAGGAATCCTTAAGGGCTGAGAGACACTTGAAGAAATGTTCAACATCCTTAATCATCAGAGAAATGCAACTCAAGACTACCCTGAGATTCCACCTAACACCTGTTAGAATGGCTAAAATAAAGAGCTCAAATGATAGCGCATGCTGGCGAGGGTGTGGAGAAAGGGGTACCCTACTCCATTGCTGGTGGGAGTGCAGGCTTGTGCAACCACTATGGAGGTCTGTCTGGCGATATCTTAGAAATCTAGGAATAACCTTGCCTCAAGACCCAGCCATACCACTTCTGGGTATACACCCAAAGGACCTCTCACAGAGACATAGGGAAGTCTCCTCATCTATGTTCATAGCAGCCTTATTTGTAATAGCTAGAAATTGGAAACAACCCAGATGTCCCTCAACTGAAGAATGGATTAAAAAATTGTGGTACATTTATACAATGGAATATTACTCAGCTATCAGAAACAATGAAATCATGCAATTTGCAACCAAATGGATGGATCTAGAGGAGCTCATCCTGAGTGAGCTAACCCAGTCTCAGAAGGATGCACATGGCATCTATTCACTTATAGTAGGATTTTAACTATTTCGTACAGGATATCTGTACTACAACCAACACATCAAAAGGAACAAGGACATAATTTTTTTTTATCTTTTTCTTTTTCCTTCTTTTTTTCTTTTTTTCTCTTTCCTTTTCCCTTCTCTTTTTCCTCTCTTTTTTTTGTTGATATTCTTTGTTTTTGTGGGTTTGTGTGTTTGTTGGTCTTTTTTTTTAGTATTCCCCCAGCAGCAATGAGACACCAGTCACTGGCAGTACTGCCTCTTAGGCCCCCGGTGAATGAAGAGGCGCTTGGCCCTCATATGACTCCTGATCTGTGGTGAGAGACTGTTAGGCAGGGACACTCCACCACAGAGGAACAAGACGGAAGGGTCAGGGGGTAGAGCATGGGAGGGTGGGGCTGGGAAGCGGGAAAAGAGGACAATATGATAAGGATGTAACCTGAAGCAACAAACAAATAAATTTATTAACTAGAAGAAAAAAAAAAAAAGGCAGGGGGCAGGGCTGAAACACTGTGAATGGAACAGAGGATACAGCCATTCGGCCTGGATTTGCAGACCTCCAGGTGTAGAGAAGACGTGGAGCTAAGGTAAAATACAAGGGAATTGTGGTATTGGCCCATGCCTTTGACTTCAGCGGAGACCGGGGGGGGGGGCACCTTAGAGTTGGTGGTCTTATGTACTCTTGGGTCATATGGAGCGGGGTGGTGAGGGTGCATACTCTTGGCCCCACCATTCAAGAAGAGTATACCCTTGGTCCCAGCTCCCAGCACACTGGAGACAGAAAGAGGCAGATCCCGGAGTTCAGGGTTAGCCTGATGCAGGGTAAACTCTAAATAGAGAAAGACTTCGATCCAGGAGTGGTGGAACACATCTTTGATCCCTTCTGATGAGAAACACAGGTCCCTGTTCCCAATAATTAGAGTTCAGAGACACACACATGGGATTTGGAGGGACCTAGGTTTGGAGGCTACTTACAAAAGGCCTTCTTGATGCAGGCAGATTGTCCTTTGGGATCTCAAAATATATACACTAGAGCTGGTTTAGCTCCAAGGTGACAGAATGATTTCTACTTTAACCCGGATTGAAAGATAACGCTTTGTATGTTGTCAGAAGGCCAAATTTGCTTCAGGAGAAGTACTACCTAGCCCCCTCCATCCCCCCCCAGGAAAAAAAAAAAAAAGAGGGCAATTGTCCTAGGGTTGGGATTGGGGCAGGGCTCTGCTCTTATCGTTCCAGAAGAATCGAAGTGTCCATTAGGGGAGCCCGGGGACAGCGGACAGCGGAATCCTCAGCAGAGAGCAGAATCAGGCACCAAGGAGGATGAGTGACACAGTTGATTCTGCCTGGCAGACTTCCTCAATAGCTGTCTCCATCGGGGGCCTGCAACCACCACTGCAATCCAGTGTCGCTGGGACCGTTCAGCTCTACACAATGCCCCGGCCGGAACCTCAGTGAAGCCTGCAAGACCAGCTTCTGCCTACAAACCCCTTAGGTCATCTAAACAGCTGAGAACAGAAGGACTGAACATAAAAGGATTGTACTAACATTTTTAATCATTTTTCCCATTTGGGTTGGGGCCCCAAACAGGTCTACTACGACCCAAATCAGCAGGAAGTCACTTTAAGAGAGCAACGTCCCATGCCCAGAGGGTGGGGAGGGTGTTTCTCCGCCCATCTTTTTGGTTATTTGAAGGATAACTGAAAACTCTGTTATGTAGGGGAAGAGTCTACAAGCTGATAAATGGTCCTGTCTTAATGGGTTTTGGAGGGTAGCCCCAGGGAATTCCTACTTTTCCTTTTCTGTATCCTTCTTCCTCTCCTATGTAGGAGTGCATGGGCTTGAGAAAAATGAGATATAGACATAGCACAGGAAGGTCCAGGAAGAAGGGGCAGATTATTGAATATGCCCTTATACCTTTGTATATTGATACAAAATTAGTAGGTTATTTGGCTAAAGTGGTATTGACCATTGTTTATTGTGCAAAAATAAGATTGTATTGGATTACACCGGTATTGATCTTTGTATATTGATACAAAATTAAGATTATAGTTGGCCACAATGGTATTGACCCTTCCATATGGACGTAATATTAAGATTATATTGGGCTACATAGGCATTGATCTTGGTATATTGATACATAATTAGAGTATATTTAACCACAATTGAATAGATCTTTGTATATTGATACAAATTTAAAGGTAATGCTTCCCAATGGTATCATACCTAGAGATACTTAAAAATAAAATGTGAAGCTCTGACCTCTTGATACCAACTGTCTAAAACGGTCTAGGATAGTTAAAACAAACTCCTAGTCATGCAAACATGTCTCTTTGTTGGCTACTATGACAGTCTATCACAGATATTCTCTAAACTACCCAGTAATCAAGTTGCTAAGAGACAAGCAACATTTGCTTATCTAAATACAAGAGATGGATAGGGCATCTTCAAAAACCCCTTGAGATCTGCAGAATATGGCATTCAAAGATGTTATCTTAAATCAAGATTTTTTTTTATATCAAGACATATCAGCGCCTGACGGCAACCCTATTCTACTCCAAGTAGAGGATAAGCATCGAAGAACCTCCACTGTAAGATGGTTGAATTGGTGGCAAGCCTTTCTCTTGGCATGAAAAAACCCCTTGCACCAACTACAGACAGACTGCTGTCCAAAAAGGACAAAACTTGGTAGCGGGGAAATCGACAGCCTAACTCTGCCAAGACAGGGTAGGAAAAACCCCTTGCTTCAACTGTAGACAGACTGCTGTCCAAAAAGGACAAAACTTGGAAGCAGGTAAGTCGACAGCCTAGCTCTGCCAAGACAGGGTAGGAGAGTCCTTCATAACCCCTGCTCTACAATCAATGTCTGTCAGAGAAATGGGGCCAAATGACTGAAGATTGATGCTGTAATGTATGGAGAGAAAATGGGAGCTGTCCAGGCAGCCACTGGTATGTCATTTCTTAGATTGGGAAGCTGCAGCCTTGCACTTCCTATATAATCAGATATATTTGTCCCTCTCAGGTCTCTGAGGTGGTTGAAGAATAGATAGCTAGAGTCTCATAGTTAAATTTTGAGTTGTTTGGGAATCAAGAGGGTGTTCTAAGAAGATGCTTTTTAAATTGGGATGAAAGTTGAGTTGGATATGGAACTTTAGACTCATGGAGATGGATCGACAGTAGAATGTTGAAGTCAGGTGCCAAATACATATAGACTGGACATTGGGATTGTATGCCAAGCCATATAACTCTCATAATTTTGGCCTAATTACCTCTGTTGTTTTGTATTGTATTTATTATTATAAGAGTAAGAGCCATTTGTTGGACTGAAAGGGGGAGCTGTTGGGGGGAAAAGATATATCTTAAACTTAAAAAAAAGGAAGGGGAGGGGTGGGTTGAGGCCGAAGAGGGTGGGAGGGTGGGACTGGAGGCGGGGTAGGGAGGGGATTTCAATTGAGATGTAACTTGAAGAAATAAAAAATAAAGTAAAAAAAAAAAAAAAAAGTGCAAGAATTGTCCAGGCCTTCACAGCTGCTCCCAACAGAGGTCCTATGCAGTATTCCTATGATCTTTTTCCAAGTCCTAGCCACATCTCTGGAAACACATTCCAGTGTTTACTGAAATTGAGTCGTTTCCTTTTATTTTTCCCCATTATTTACATCTTTCTTTCTTCTTCCCCTCTCTCATACACTAGTGCATGTACTTGTAACATTTTAATGATCTGTTTTTAATAAAAATATCCCCCCAATTTTTGTCATAAATTATCATCACTAAAAGCTATATGGAGGTAAAATGTGTTAAACCTGTAGAGTGTGTGTGTGTGTGTGTGTGTGTGTGTGTGTGTGTGTTAACAGTTCAGTGTAGGTATAATTGGCTAGCAGAAAAGAGTTTATAGTTCAATGTGTCAATGTGTTTGGACCTATTGAGGCCAGTGGAAACCATCACTACTATTAAAATAATGGACATCCACTCCATACTCCCAAAAACTACTCTATGCCTGCACATAGTTCCCCACTTCTTCTTACATGCACAATGACTTACAGGGGATCACTGATCTGATTTATTCCTTTTCATATGAATTTTCACTTTTACTCTATTTTGAGCAACTTATTTCATGCAACATAGTTATTTTGCCATTTATTTACATTGTAGAACGCACTCATTGCTCATGTGATTCATTGCTGAGTGGTATTGAGTTAAATTGGTATATCAAGTTTTACATTGATTTTTGAATAGATTTTTGAGTGATTAATAGTTCTGAGATATTATTAATAATGCTATAATGAGCATTCATGTACAAATCCTTGAATGGATATATTATTTTCAAAAATACACATGGGTGGAATGACTGAAACTTTAGCTAACACATGTTTAGCTTTTTATAAAAAGTCTGAATTGTCTTATCATGAAACTGTACCTTTCTACATCCCCATCAATACATCATAAATGGTCTTATGTATCCATGTCCTTGGTAACCCTTATTAGAATTTTGATATTTTCCTTTCATTTTATTTTATAGCATCTCACTATGTTTTTAAATTGTATTTGTTTAACAGCTAATGAAACTGAGCTTCTTTTGTCTTTCCTGCAACAACTTAGGAAGAGTGGGTTTGACTTCCATACAGAGAAGCTGATTGTAAAAACACTGCTCTCTTTAGCGTAAAGCTCTCCCAGCTGACCTTTTTCCACCATTGGAGGATCAAAGAGAAAGGGAGGAATATACAGAAGTACAACTAGAGTAAGGGGCCATTTGAGAGTTCATATGGAAACCAATACAGTAGAAGCTTCCTATAA
>CAJQZJ010022776.1:915-12249 GCA_907164525.1 Lophiomys imhausi | reverse complement strand
GGCCAAATATAATCTTACTTTTGTATCAATATACAAAGATCAATACCGATGTAGCCCTATACAGTCTTAATTTTGCATTAATATACAATGATCAATACCAATTTAGCCAAATATAATATTAATTTTGTATCAGTATACAAAGGTATAAGGCCATATTCAATAATCTTTCCTTTTTTCTTGATCTTTCCTATACTATGTCTATGTCCCATTTTTCTCAAGTCTGTTCACTCCTATATAGGAGAGAAAGAAGGATACAGATGCATAATTGTCTTATGTAACTTTTTTTTCTTGTTAGTACCTTGTCCAAAAGGGGGCTCAGCAAGTAAAAACCTTCCTAAACACCACACATCCAAATCCCAGTGGCTGCTGCCTGCAGGGCTCTCTCCATCCCCCCATCCCTGATTGCAACTGGAGTTCCCACATTGAGGACTGGCTTTGAGACTGTAGAGGATTGATGGGGCCGAGAAGGGCAAAAGCAGCCAGGAGCTCTGGTCTGATCTTAAGAGTGGATGTGGGAGCTTGCAAGCCACAGGGCAACCCAGGCCTCTATGTGGCCTCCTGCTTAAAGACGGAAAGTTCACAGGCTGTTAACTGGATTTTACTTGAGTAAACTGCCTTGCTTTGCAAGAACATTAACGAATTACCATGAAAGTGCTGTCATGCATAGCTCAAACATCTTTCAAAGGCTTACTTCAGTGGGCCTTTGGTCTCGACTCAGAATCTGTTAGATTTACAAAAACCATAAACTGAATTTGGAATCTTAAGGTAATTTGCTCTTAGGGTGCTTGATCTGACAGGTCCCCAACTTGCTACCCCCATAGGGTTGGTCCTGTATCCAAACCTGTCCGAGATTCCCCTGAAAGGCAATCAGGGTTGTGTGGGTGGAAGTGGGAAAGTATTGCAAAGTGGTTCCCATATCTTGATCAGGAAGAATGGAAGAGATTGGCCTTTAGTTAAGAACATGATAAATCTGGATTTAAAATAGGGAGAACATTTACCTTTAAAACTCTGATCTGGGGAAGGACTCCAGGCTACAAATTGTAGGAAATTTGCATTATGACATTTACTCACACAATTGCCATCCCATGGGTGTAATTATCGCGTGCCTTAATGCTTGCAAATCTGGACAATAAATAGCTTTTTAAACTTATAGAGATGAAATGGTACAGGTGGCTCCTCTGAAAATCTGAACATGTTAGCTTTTTGTATTGTCTGTTTATTATATCTAATTATTGAAGGAAGGCTCAATAAAACCAGGAAGTAATGAACTTTGTTAAGTAATTAGGCCATTCAGCATAACTATTTAATACAGTGAACTGACATATTAGTGTTCATCTCCTAATGCAATAAGGGATTTTCAAGGTATATGCTATAAAAAAAGACTTAATTTGTCTTTGTTAAACTAGATGGTGTAAACTTGGTGTAGATTATTTATAATTATACTATATTATAAATATATTTTATATTATATTTAACATTATGTTATTTTGAAATAGATATACCTGCTTAGAAGTCAGTCAGTGTCCCAGTAGAAAAGAAAAGAATCTAGCTTCCTTGGAGCCTTTCCTGAGGTGTAGATGATATCAGAATTAAGTGGGCACCTCTGGAGGGGTTCCAGAACAAGCACTTGGGCGGGGATTTCTTGCATAGACAGCATCAGGGATGTTTGCACATGCACAGTGTGGGCTTTTCAGACATACTCCATTTGTACACATGGTAGTTCTACGTGTAACACAAGTCTCCTTGGCATCTTAAATCTCCACGTAGAGCTGTGAATTTTAATGAACCCCAGCTTACCTTCAGGCCCTTTGGAGTTCCTGAACTAGTGAGCCACTCCTTGGCTCCAGACAGTTCTAGCTGGCCTCAGAGGTTTTAGGGGATTTCTTCTTCTTTGCCAACTGTTTTTTATATGCTAATTTTGTGGCCTTTCTGAAGGACCTTCTGGACCCCGCTTAACATTAATCTTCTGCCTTACATATAGTGGAGTGCCCAAGCCTGAGGACTAAATATTCATACAGAAAAAGAGACAAATCTCTGCCAAAAGATATGATGCAGACCCAGACTCGAATCTGCTAAGATTTTCAGGATACTGACTTTTAGTAATGTGTTAGGAAGTTACTAACTAAGAGATCTTGATTTCAGCATGCATGAAGTTCCCTGTCACTAAAAGGCAAATATTATTTTGAACTATATATGACAGTGAGGCATCACGGTCTTGTTAAGGCTTGGCGCTTCAAATGTCCTACTCTTGGAATGTCCAAATGAGGAGTGTTTGGGCCCTGAGGCCCAAGAGGAAAGCAGGGCCCCTGGGAGAAATGTCTCAGTCCCCAAATATTGATGAGAGATGTTTCAATGGGCCCAGCAACTTATTTGTTTGATGTGTTGCGTGTTTGTATGTGTGTACGTGTCCATGCAGGGGCCCATGCACATATGTGCCTGCATGTCAGGGCCAGAGGTCAACACTGAGTATCTCTTTCTCAGTTGTTCTTTGCCTTATTTTTTGAGACAGGTTCTCTCACTGAAACTGGAGCTCCCTGATTTGGGCAGGCCAGGGCTGGCCAGCAAGTAGCAGGCATTGCCTATTTCTGCTTTCCTGGTGCTTGGATACCTTTAAAAATCATTAATTAATTTGTTAATTAATTAATTAATTAATTAATTATTATTTGGGTGTCAGTGATTTGAACTCATATGTTCATGCATACACAGCAAACACTTGGCCACGTTAATCTTCTCCCCAGCCCAGCAGATGAGCAGCTGAGGGTTTTTTTTTCTGTTTATTTTTGTTTTGTTTCTTCCTTGATATTTAACTTTTTATGAAGTCTTTGTGAATTTCGCACCATGCACCCCAATTCTACTCATATCTTCATCCCTTTGTACCCGCCCTCTACCTTTGCAACCTCCCCTACAAAAGAAAAACGAAAATCTCATTGTGGAAGCTGTAGTGCGTCACAGTGATTCTCCCAGTATACCCTTTTATCAAGACATCTTTACTTGCAAATGTTCATTACAATGAACATTTTGGTTTGGTTTGAGCCATCTGGCTTCTGATACTTTATCAATACTAGATCCTCACCAGGACTCCTCTTGGGTATCCTGTTGTTGCCTTGTGACATGGAGATCCTGTAGTTTTGGACCTGTAGGATCAGCTCCTTCATGTACTCTGAGTTCACAGATAGGGTAGATGTTGGGGTGGGCCAACTCAAAGCTCTGGATCTGGGCTTTTGTGGTGGATGAACTGGCTGGGCTGTCAGCTCTCTTATACCCACATCACCAGGGAAAGCTCTCCAGTACTGCCCTGGCAAGCTCATCCAATGTCTCAGCTAGCAAGGGGCAGAGAGCCAGCTCTCCTTATCTCATACCCTCAGGCGGGCTCACCCATGCCTGTTGCTCCCCCCCTTGTCCAGCAAGGATGACGCAACTCACAAAAGCTCTTCTCCAGCAGTTTATTCAGGTTCCTTGAAAACAGTCTTCCGAATTCCGAATTCCGAATGCCCGGGCAGACCCAACCCACAGGCTAAATACTAAAATGAACAGCCAGTCAAGTAAAGCCAAGTGGTGCTATCTTAGAGGCCTACATATGCGGAAGCAAGCCAGATCAGTGGTCTATGCCAAATATGAACTTATTATCATAGAGAGCGCTCACCGTCGGGCTGGTGGAAGGCGGAGACCAGCGCCATCTTTAGGGCGTGGCACTTTGCAGCTCTCTACAGTTCCTCCTTTTTTATTTTTTCTAAAGTTGGTAGAAGTCCCTGGAAAGGCTTCGTAATCCCCCTATCTGGGGATCTCACGGTGGGCCTGAGCCTGTAGGAGGGCGGTGCTCAAACTCTTACCCGTCTCTGGGTCAGCCTCCCCACTCGGGACTGCCCTGTCTTAGGTGGCCGAGACTTACCCGTCAACTCCGTCACTGACTTGCCAGACCCTAATATCCGTGGAACGAATACCTCAGTGGGCAGGGACTATGCTTAGTGAAGATTTACTTCAAGGCAGCGAGCCATGCCTGAGGGGACTGGCCCGCCTCAATGGCGACAAGGGCTTGTATAATCATGGCTGCATTACGCTTTTGTGTGGTTCTCATTTTGTAGATGCACCATAGGCAAACCAGAGAGGCTAGTATCATTAGTATCGCCAAAGAACCTATGCCCGCCCACTCCTTAAGATGATCCATAGCCGTCTGTATCCAGGAAGTCAAGCCAGTAGCCAGGCTCAGATACACCCGAGTGGAGTTGATGTGGATGATTGTCGCTCTCAGCTCTCTCATCAAATTTTCAAATTCAGCTGACCAATCCTGTAAGAGGAACTTTGACAATTGTCTAGACAAATTAGCAGCTTTTGTATAATTTTGATATTGCACGGAAGTAACACACAAACCTTGCAATTTCCACTCACACCCCAATTGTGCTAGTTGCCAAAGAGAATCAATCTGTTCTTGTATTAAATCTATGCGTTGATTAACTATCATAAGACCTCCTTTGAGATGAGAATTCATAGAGGTCTGAGTATCCAATGCCTGTGCCACAGTGGCTGAGATGTTATTCAGGGCATTGGCAGTCTGTATAGAACTAGACAAGGCAATAGCTGAGGCAGTAGCTCCCACAGCAGCAACAGTGATAGCAGTAACAATAGCTGCAGTGATGCCAAAATCTCTTTTAAACCTGAATAGCATCATGGTATTAGGAGCCTCTACAGGAACTGGTACATATCGAGGCATTCTAGTCACCACAGCCACAGGAAAGGCTGTGGCATTCCAGCATAGGGCATAAAAACATGTGCCCGGAGTGCATACTAACTTTTCTTCACCCAAGGATGCACTCCCATTACTTACAATCCACAGAAAAGGAGGCCAGAGACATACTGGCGAAGCTGAAAAGTTCTTGTTGCGGTAAGAATGAAACAAAGAATTCCAAGTACCAGAGCCACTACTGCTAGAGAAATCCAGATTGGTAGCGGACCCTAGGGAAAAATTACCTCTTTGATAAATTCCTCCCCCAAGCATAATGACAGGTCCCAAGTCCATGCAACTTCCATTTACTCCACACAAAAGCCACAAATCAAAAGGATTGGTGGCAGTCTGCTGAGGATCCCTAGTAGATATATCAAGCATTCCTGTACAAGACTTATTCACTATATTATTAATCATGGGGCTAAAGGAAAAATAATCTTGTTGAACCCAAACTGCTCTGCGCTCCTGACATACTCACTGCTACTATCACCAGGATCCTTAGGAAGGTCTTCATGACGAATCTTCCTCACAAGGCGTTCAGGCACCCACACTGGATCTTGTTGATCCTGAGGAAAAACACAAACAGACCCTCTCGCCCATGTTAGCATGGGGTCAGGCCCCCGCCAAGAGCCTGTCAGAATGTCCTTCCACTTCACCATGCTTTTAGGTGAACCATGGGAATCCTGATGTCTGTCCGCTACTGAGCGGCCTTGAGCATCCAAATTGAAAAAATTTAAAGTAAATAAGGCTAAAGACATTCTCTCCTTGGGGGTACGGCCTTGGCCTATTCCCCCTTTTTGTTTTTGCAAGCATTCTTTCAAGGTGCGATGAGCACGCTCCACAATTCCTTGTCCTTGAGGATTGTATGGTAATCCATGATTAAGCTGTACCTCCATCTGGTTGCAGAAGGAGACAAAGGACTGAGCCGTATAGGCTGGTCCATTGTCCGTTTTCAGCTGCTGTGGTTTTCCCCATGCAGCCCAGGCTTCTAAGCAATGTCCTATGACATTGCAAGCCTTTTCTCCACTCATAGGTGTAGCATGTATGATACCTGAGCAGGTATCCACAGATACATGAATATATTTTAAGGTTCCAAACTCTGAAATGTGGGTAACGTCCATTTGCCAGATTGAGTGGCATCAACCCTCTAGGGTTCACTCCCACACTGGGAGGATGATGATGAATCACACACTGAGGACAGTCCAAAACTACTTGTCTAGCATCTGCTCTAGACAAATGGAATTTTTGCTGTAGAGTTTTTGCATTTACATGAAATAATTGGTGAAACTGTCTGGCTTGATCCAGGAATGAGCTCCAAAAAATGCATTCCATCCTGGTCCATTGATCAACTTTATCATTACCCTCACTTAATGGTCCAGACAATCCTGTATGTGCTCTGATATGTTGAATATAAAAACACCTTTTTCTCTGCCAGATTAAAACTTGTAATTCTTGTAATAAGGCACATACAGTACTACTATTCTTAATAGGACCTGCTAATTCTAATACTTTCACTGCGTTGACCACATAGACTGAATCTGAAATCAAATTGAATGCAAATTGACATTTTTTAAACACCTCAATTACTATTTTCAATTCTACTATTTGAGGGGAGCCCGGTTGAAATTGACATAACACGGGCTCTTGTCTTTCTATCAAATAGGCTCCACAGCCTGTCTTTGAGCCATCAGTACACTTCCTGTACTTTCTGTATTGCTTCCCCTGGGGCACTGTCTTTTAAAGTGTCCCATCTTGCCACACTTAAAACAAACTCCTGAACTTCCTCCACCTTTTCTGGCCAACTGTATTACTGCAGCAGCAAGACCAGCATTAGTTAACGGCCCTCCAAGCTCTCTACACACTTTCATCCAGGCCTCTAGGCCTTTGTTCTTATAAGGGGTGATAGCAGCTCTACACTCTTTAGTACATTGCTCATAGACCAACTGTTTTATTAGTGGCAAAGCAGCATCCGGGTCACCAAAAATCTTCCCTGCTGCTTCCACCATTCGTGCCACAAAATCTGAAAAGGGCTCCATGGGGCCCTGTAGAATCTTAGTTAAGTTCCCACTCACCTCCCCTTTATTAGGGAGAGATCTCCAAGCCTTGATAGCTATCTTGTTTATTTGCTCATAAATCTGAATAGGATATCCTATCTGCTGGTTGGCAAATCTCCCCTGCCCAAGCAGCATATCTCTATCCCAGGCTGGATTTCCATCTCTCTGATTATTGGCTGCTTGCTCAGTGGCATACTCAATCAAGAAAGCTTTCCAGTCTAAGTATTGCCCTGGACTTAAGCAGGCGCGGACCAGGCCACTCCAATCACTCGGAGTCATACAATGTCTGCTTAATGCTTCCACTTGAGCCATTGTAAAAGAAGCGGTAGTACCATAGGTACGAACCGACTCTGCAAGAGATTTTACCACCTTAAAATCAAGCGGTTCCTCGTACCTGTTCCCTTGTGGGTCTTGGTATACCGGATAGGCAAACTGTAACTCTGTTCTTACTTGTGTCCACAGCCCCCGGCAGAAAGATCTCCCTACTTTCAGGGACTGAACTGGCTGCTCTGTCTGAGTGGCTTCTGGATATGGAGGAGGAGTCGAAGGCGCCATGGCAACGGCTTTGTTTACACCAGCTGCCACCAGCGTGGCTGAAGGCGCTGTAGCAACGACTCCACCCACTCCGACTGCCGCTGACGTGTCAGGCGCCATGGCAACAGCTCCACCCATACCGACTGCCGCCGACATGCCCTTTTCTTTTACTTTTTTCTTTTCCTTTTTTCTAATAACAGTCCTCTCCAACTGTTCTATTAGAGTGTGTAGCTCTCCTTCAGAATCCGTGCTCTCTGAGTCCTCCAAATCTCTAAAATCTCTAAAATCTCTAAGATCGGTATAGAGAGGAACTTTCTTTTTGCCTCCCTTTTCACTGTCTGCCTGCTCAAATCTTTCACCTTTGTTACTTTCCTTTTCACTGTCTACCTGCTCAGATCTTTCCCCTTGTAGCAGTTCCAAGGCTGATTCTCCCTCTTTGATTGCATTACAACACCTCTGATCTTCTAAACAACTCCTCACCATTTTCCAAATCGGTCTTACTCCATGCTTCAGAGTCCCTTGCTCCCAAGCAAAATCCAAGTCCCTGCCTAATTTGTCCCAGCAGGATACCGTAAGATTCCCGGACACCGCAAACCACGGAGCCACAGAATCACATTCATTTAAAAATCTTTCTAAGGTAGACTTCTTAATCTTCAAATTCCTAGCTAAAAGTAGCTCCTAAAGAGCCAGAAAAATTGGGTGTGACTCAGACAATCCCATGTTTAAAAATTTTACTTTCAGTTCGCTGCTTCCCCGCGAAACTTTACCTTTAGTTCGCAACTTCCCGCGAAACTTTACCTTTTGTTCGCAACTTCCCGCGAAACTTTACCTTTTGTTCGCTATTTCTGCGAAACTTTACCGTTTGTTCACTATCTCCGCGAAACTTTACCTTGTGTTCGCTATTTCCGTGAAACTTTATTGTCCCAATTTATCCCAGGAACTTACCAGCGCTGCACCTGACTGCAGGAGTTCTGAGTCTTTTCTGGGTCCCCGTACGGGCCACCACTTTGTCGCGCCCCCCCTTGTCCAGCAAGGATGACGCAACTCACAAAAGCTCTTCTCCAGCAGTTTATTCAAGTCCCTTGAAAACAGTCTTCCGAATTCCGAATTCCGAATGCCTGGGCAGACCCAACCCACAGGCTAAATACTAAAATGAACAGCCAGTCAAGTAAAGCCAAGTGGTGCTATCTTAGAGGCCTAAGTATGCGGAAGCAAGCCAGATCAGCGGTCTATGCCAAATATGAACTTATTATCATAGAGAGCGCTCACCGTCAGGCTGGTGGAAGGCGGAGACCAGCGCCATCTTTAGGGCGCGACACTTCGCAGCTCTCTACACATGCCCATGCCAGCAGGGCCAGCTTTATTGTGCTGCTCAGGTGAGGTGTAGGGCCCACTCTCTCAAGCACTGCTGCCAGTGAGTGACAGGGTCAGCCCTCCAGCTCTCCAACTCTCCAGCCTGTCACAGGGGGTGAGGGGCAAGGGTGAGGGAGGGCATCTCTCTCTTACCCAGGCCACCACAGGACAGAAGTTGCAGGGCCAGCTCTCCTATCATCACATTCTCAGGCTGGCTCACCTGCATTCCCACCATTAGGGTCAGTTCTACCGCTGTAGCTGAGGTTTTAATAAGCCCATTAGCTCTTCACTGCTATTTAATGCATTATGTTCAAACTAAGCTTCAGCAAACAGCAACTATTATTTTATAGATTTTGAGGAACTAGTAGTCATTGGCTAATAGTACCAGTATTTCCAAACCAGGAGTCCTGCACAGGGTTGCTTGCTTATTCCAGTGTGAAAGAGAGGGAGAGGGAGGCGAGAGCTTAGCAGCTTTTTCAAAATAACCCCATCTTGAAAGCTAAACAGGATTACCTTTGCTGAGTTTGTTTGGTAGAAGTGAGGTGCTACTCCTGGCTTATAGTCAAGAGGAGGCTACATGGTAGGTGGATACTAGGAGGGGGTCCTCAGGAAGTGTCTTAGAGGCTGATTACTGCCAAGTCTTCAGGACACTCTCATGCCTGTTGATGACCTTTTGTTTGTTTGTCTCCTATATCCCAGGTGGCCTTGAACTTATTATGTAGCTGAGGCTAGCCTTGAACTCCTGACCTTTTTGCTTTTGCCTGCTGAGGGCTGCTGTTTCAGGCATGTGCCTCCATGCCCTGCCTACTGAGGTTTTAGAACTCTTGAGTTTCTGTAAGAAGACAGAGAATCATTCCACAGACGGTGAGTGTATAGGGGATGTTTGCTTGGAAGGAATTCTATAGATACTACAGGCTACCATGGGAATATTTTAGGGTTGGCTTTGAAATGTTCTGTGGTAATATCCCATTTTAGGAAATTTAGTTTTTCATTCCATCTCATACCTAAATTGAGTATAGCTTTTAAATCTCATTACATACAATTTATCAGAACATTACATACAGAACTATAATGCACTTGGACTCGCATTTCCTATTTTATCTTACTGTATTCTTTTTTTCTGTTATTCCCCCATTCCCTTCTGCTCCATTCTGTTCCATTCTATTCTCTTCTGTTCCATCCTACTTTGTTCAACTCTGGTCCATTCCATTTTATTGCACTCTGTTCCTTTCCACTCTACTTTACTTAAAGGATCAGTAGTTCCACCCCACCCAGTTGACTTCATGACAGATCCCATGGTCACAACTACCAGGTTAAAAACTCTAAAGAACTTAAAAATCCAAAGAGCATGGGGTTAGATGAAGAGGGAGAAAGACTTAGTATTTTTGGGACTTGAGAATCCTGGCCAATTGCAGTAATTAGTGGCTCCTAGTTGTGAAGTACTAACTGAATGCCAGGCACCATGCTAAGCTTTTGTGGATGGCATTTCATTTCCTGTCTAATTTTCACAATGACCCAATTGCATGTCATTCATTTACAGCTGGATAGCAAATGATTTCATTAATGCAGAGGAACCTGTATTATGAACGTACACCCTTTGCCCGATTTCCCAAAGATGACAAATGATACAATCAGTACTCATATTTTCCAATAGTGGCTCTCAAGGCCCAGCTCTTGGCCATTGCCATGATCTTGCCCATAACTCTGCCTAGACCATAGGACAGAAGAACCAAAAAAGTGAAAGTATGAAATTTAGGACAGTCTCTACAGGTGGGCTTTCAATGGGGAGTGGAGCACTGATTCTGGGATTTCTTCTATGTTATGCAGCTATCAAACCAACAGTGTTTTTGCAGATGTCCAAGCAGTCTTACATTTTCTTTCTCACCTGCTTTTACTCCTGAAGCAGTATACATAGGTCTGGCCATCTCATAAGAAATGATGTGTTTCTTACAGGCAGCCACCCAGAGAGGTTGCACTGCTGTACAGTTAGTCTTTAAATAAAAAACATATTAAAACTAATTCATTCTGATTTATTTTTATATATCTATACAGCTGTATATCTGTGAGGTTATGTGTACGTGAGTGCAGGTGCCCGCAGAAGCCAGAAGAGGGTGTCTGAATCCTCTGGATCTGGTGTTACAGACATATGTGAACCTCCTGATATGGGTGCTATGGACTGAACTCTGGTCCTCTGCAAGTGCAGTTTAGTGCTCATAACTTCTGAACCACCTCTCTAGCCTCCATATAACCCTGTGTGTGGGTTTTCAGGGCACATTCTGTTTTGTGTTGGTAGAAAAGGCAGAAAGAGCAATAATTTGTTATATATCATATTATAACATTCTTCATTTTCTGAGTGTAGGCAATATTTCATCGAGATTTAGGCCGTGTTCTGCAATTTATCAAGAGTGCAAATAACTCTCAGATTTCTAAATGATCTTTAGAGAGATTAGCATATTTGAATCTTAAATCAACTGAAACTACTTGGGTCTAGATTAAGATGAAAAGCAAAAGAGATTAGGAATGAGATTATTTTTCTTTCAAAGATCCTAAATTTGCATAGCTCTTTGTATTTTTCATATCTTACACACACACACACACACACACACACACACACACACACACCCCGACACAGACAGACACACACTCAGACACAGACACACACAGAGACACATA
>CAJQZJ010022769.1:0-10263 GCA_907164525.1 Lophiomys imhausi | reverse complement strand
CTAGCTCAGACAAGTGAGGCACAAACAAACTGGTTCTTCCAGAGCAGACAATCTTTAATTTCCCATTGTGTCATCCCTGCCTCAGATTGCTGCATGGATACAAAATCTACAACACAGGCTGAACTTTTCAGCTCTGTTAGTTTACAAGGATGCAGATCTTTGATATCAAATGGAAATGTAGTTGTTTAAAACTTAATTTCTCAAAAAAGACTCTTATTTGAAAATAAACAGTTGTTTTAAAATGATAAAGAATAATTCTTTATGAAAGAATTTGATCTTAATTTAAACATGTGAATATATGTTTTAAAGGTTTTACATTTTGTTACATTAAAAACTGCAGATGTTTGACTCTAAAATTGTGATTCATGTCATTTAAACCCTTGAATAAACCTATTTATAATAATAAAAAGCTTTTTAAGTAAAAAGAAAAAAATCATGACTCAAGGCTGGAGAGATGCCTCGGCTGGTAAAACTGCTTTCTGCCAAGCCTGAGGAATTGAGGTTGATGCTTAGGTTCCACAAGGTGGAAGGAGAGAATGGATTCCTGTAGATTGTCCTCTGACCTCCACACATGCACACATACACGGCTGTCTCCCACAGCAGATGAACAAAAAATGGGTTTTTTTTTAAGTGTAAAAGAAAAAGAGAAAAAGAGAGATATGTGTTGTCTGATTTACAGAAAAGCCACCTTTACAATCAAGCCACACAGTTTGGAAGACTTTGTTCCTTTACAATCAAGCCACACAGTTTGGAAGACTTTGTTTCCTGCCTATGGATTTTGAGTAGCTGGTCTCCTGTGTCCCTCCTCACACCAAAATGCTCCGATTCTCACAAACCACGCCTCACTTCTTCCTGCCACCTGCCTCAGTTTAGACAGGTGTTGCAGCAGATGGGATGAGGAAACAATGGGCTGGCAAGACAAAACACTTTGGATTCTCTCTTCAGATTCTCAGACTGGTGGCACAAAGCCCAGCTATGCCCTATGGTTGAATGGTGACAAGCTTGCTGTCCCCACCACATGCCTGGAAGGAGACATCAGAGGGACTCGCTTAGGAGTTGACCCTCCTTGCTGTACTCAGAGGTCCTGAGATCCCAGAACCTTTGGAACACTCCCACCTGCTAATAAAAGTCACTTACCTCCTCTCTCCTTCTCCCATACCACCTGGAAAAGTGGTCTGGTCTGTGACCTGGGAAGGTGACATACTCCTTCCTGTGAATGGACTGGGGCGTGTGTTCAGTGGCTTTGGTGAACTGGAAAAGAACATATATCCATCAGAAGAGAGGCAGGGAGAGAGTGAATAAAAACCTAGGATACCAAATAACATAGGAAAGGTATGAGCTAAGAGGCTCAGAGCCTGCTCCAGACTCACATGGTCACTTTTTTGTCTTTTCTTTTTCTTTCTTTTTTTTTTTTTTGATAATTTTTTTTTTTTTTTTGGTTTTTCGAGACAGGGTTTCTCTGTGTATCCTTGGCTGTCCTGGACTCACTTTGTAGACCAGGCTGGCCTCGAACTCACAAAGATCCGCCTGCCTCTGCCTCCCAAGTGCTGGGATTAAAGGCGTGCGCCACCACCGCCCGGCTTCTTTCTTTTTTTTTTAATTTAAATTTTTATTTTTATTTTATGTGCTTTAGCATTTTAACTGCATGTATGTCTGTGTGGGGGTGTTGGGTCCCCTGAAACTAGAGTTACAGACAATTATCAACTGCCATATGTTAGCTGGGAATTGAACCCAGGACCCCGGGAATTGCGACCAGTGGTCTTAATCACTGAGCCTTCTCTCCAGCCCCCTTTTGACCTTTTTTGCTCTCAGGATTCCTCTGTTAGTGTTTCTCAAACTTCCTAATGCTGGGACCCTTTAATACAGTTCCTTGTGTTATGGTGACTCCAACCATAAAATTATTTTCATTGCTACTTCATAACCGTAACTTTGCTATTTTTATGAATCATGATGTAAATATCTGATATGCAGGATATCTGGTATGTGATCCCTGTGAAAGGGTCATTTGAACCCCAGGTTGAAAACTGACCACTGCTCTATGCTATAAGTCTCTTCTTTTCCTTTTTCCTTTCTGTTCCTCTTTCTTTCTCTCTCTCTCTCTCTTTCTGTCTGTCTGTCTTTCTTTCTTTCAAGATAGGATTTCTCTGTGTAGCCTTGGCTACCCTGGAACTCACTCTGTAGACCAGGATGGCCTCAAACTCACAGAGATCCTTCTGCTTCTGCCTCCTGAGTGCTGGGACTGAAGGCGTGCCCTACCACTGCCCAGCTCAATTTTGGTTATTTTAAAGTATACAGTGCAATGACATTAAACTTATTCACGTTGCTGTCCAGCCACCTGTGGTAAGAGTTTTGTTTATTTTTAAAAAAGCAGTTATGAGAATGTTTTTGTTTAATCCCAGGTGCGGGGCTGCTTCAGTTAGTCCCCGGGTGTAATCAATACGTGCCTCATGAGCTAGCAGGGGTGTGGCTTAGCCACCTGCTGCACATGAATTCTGAGGACTGAAGGGGAAAAAAGCCAGAGTCTTGGGGAGAGGGGCACTACAAAGAAGAAAGAGGTTGTTTTTTTCCCTGCTGCTTGTGCTCCCCCAAACTGTTGTTGGTTCTTCCTGCTGCTGCTTCCTGGTTTGCTGGTCTTCTGGATATTGTAACTTCTGAGATCGGTATTACCCCTAAAGAGCCCAATGACCCTAATCAGCAGGAAGTAGCTCAAAGAGAACTCCATACATTCCCCTTTAACTTTCTTTCTCTCCCACCTAGTGTTGGGGGGTTGGAAGGAACAATGGTTAGAATGGAGGTAGAGGTATTAAGTAAAGTAAACAATTAGAGTAAATAATAAAACAAAAATAATAAAAGCCACCTTGTCACAGCCACCCCCAATATTCCTATCCAGAAGGTCCATATCCCAAACACTAGCTCCCTATCCTTGTTTCCCTGGCCATATACCACTTTCAGTTTCTGTGAGTGTGCACATTGTAGACACTCAGAAAATGGGTCACACAATGTTGGTCCTATTACACACCTGACTCATTTCACTTATATCTTTAAGATTAATTCATGTGGCAGGATGTGGTGACGCACGCCTTTAATCCCAGCACTTGGAAGGCAGAGGCAGGCAGATCTGAGTCCAGGACAGCCAGGACTGTTACACAGAGAAACTCTGTCTCAAACCCAACCCCCCCCCAAAAAAAGGGTCATTCATGTGAGGGGAGACCCAGATTTACCTTCCTCAATAGGCAATGTGACCTGGCCTATATCCATCCATCCATAGGTGAGTACCTGCCTCAGCCTTCTTTTTGGCTAAATGTGAACAGGATTTTTCTATAGGGGGTACAATGACATCCCTCTGAATCTTGGTTTTCATTCTTTTCAGATTATATAGAAGAAGAATTGGTGGCTCACGTGGGCATATTGTGTTCAATTCTTTCTACTCCACCTCTCCTTTAAAAAAACATTAAAAAATTATATTTATTTATCTATCTATTTATTTATTCATTAGACAGGGTTGTTTCTCTGTGTATCTCTGGCTGTCCTGGACTCACTTTGTGGACCAGGCTGGCATCAAACCCACAGAGATCCACCTGCCTCTGCCTCCCGAGTGCTAGGATTAAAGGTGTGCACCACCATGCCTGGCTTTCTTATTATTTAAAAATTTTTATTTTTCTTTACTTTATGTATATGGGTGTTTTGTGTACGATGTGTGCGCAGTGCTCTCAGCGTCCAGAAGAGGGCATCAGATTCACCCAGAACTGGAGTTACAGGTGGCTATCAGCTGACATGTATGTGCCGGAAACTGAACCTGGGTTCTCTGTAAGAGCAGTCAGCGGTCTTAACCACTGAGCCATTTGTTCAGTGCCTGCTTATCTATCTATCTATCTATCTATCTATCTATCTATCTATCTATCTATTTATTTATAGTTTTTCAAGACAGGATTTCTCTGTGTAGCTCTGGCTATCTTGGAACTTATTCCAAGACCAGGATGGCCTTGAACTCATGGAGATCCACCTGCCTCTGCCTCCAGAGTGCTGGAATTAAAGGCATTCACCACCTTGCCCAGACCTTTCTCACATCTTTGTTTTGATATCAGAGTAATGCTAAGTGTACTTTTTGATTTTCTTTTCTCCTCTACAAATTTTGGGGAATATTTGAGGAAGATTGGTGTTAGTATTTTTGTTTGTTTGTTTGTTTTTGTTTTTTCGAGACAGGGTTTCTCTGTGTAATAGTACTGGCTGTCCTGTAACTCGCTTTGTAGACCAAGCAGACCTTGAACTCTCAGAGATCCGCCTGCCTCTGTCTCCCAGGTGCTAAAATTAAAGATGTGCAACACCATGCCCAGTTTAAAATTTTATTTTATACACATAAAACACATGGGTGTTTTGTCTGCATGTGCATGTAGTACACACAGAGGCCAGAAGAGGGAAGCATTGGATTCCCTGGAACTGGATTTACACACTCATGTGAGCTACCACAGGAATTAAAACTGAGTCCTCTAGAAGAGCAGTCCGCACTCTTAACTGCTGAGCCTTCTCTCCAGCCCCTGGTGTTATTTTTTCTTTCCTCCTCTTCTTGTTTTCATGTTGAGAAAGTTCCCAGTGAGTTCTCTTTGTTGGGCTTTTCTTTAAGGTTTTGATTACAAATCCGGTTTCCTGATTATATATGTATCTACTTTTCTGTTTATGTAGAATTCAGCCTGATGGAGTACGTGTTTCTGGGAATTTGTTTATTTCATATAGATTATCCAGTTTTCCAGTGGCTGCAGAGATGGCTCAGTGGTTAAGAGCATCTGCTGCTCAGGCAGAAGAAGGGACCCTGAGAACCTATGTCAGGGACTCACAGATTCCTATGACTCCTGTTCCAGGGGATCCTTTGCACTCTTCTGGACTCCACAGGACTATATGTATGTGGCATATGCTAGCATACACATCAATAAAAATAAAATAAATCTTAGAAAATAATTTTTACTGTAGTGATTTCCCCATTTTCATTTCATTTGAAGTGTGTTTTTTTTCCCACAGTCTACCTAATGGATTGTGGATTTTGTCCTTTTTTTCTTTTTTAAAATATTTACTAGTGCTTGTGAGTATGTACAGCATGTGTGGAGTATATGGTGTGTATAGAGTGGTGAGTGTGTGTGTGTGAAATGTATGATGTGTCTAATATATAGTGTATGTGAATAGTATGTATGGTGTGTGCAGTGTAACTGGTATGTATAGCATATGTGGTGCATGTGGAGTGTCTGGTATATGTAATTTTATGGTTTGTGTAGTGTGTATGGTTTGTCTAGGCTGTATGTGTGTTTCACCTGGTATGCATTTGTGTGGGTGTTGAGGGTGGTATGAGTAGTTTGTGGGTGTGTGGTGTATGGCATGTGCTGTTCCTGTTTGTGTGTTGTGCGTGTGGCAGTCAGGGCACAACATCTGGTGTCATTCTTTGCCCTTCCCCCTGTTTGAGGAGGGTCTCTCCTTGTTGGCCACTGTACTTCACACCCTGGACTATCCTGCAAGTGTCAGAGGATGCTTGTCTTTTTCATTGTTTTCAAACATTTTTTAAACATTTATTTATTTATTATGTATACAGTATTTGCTCTACATATATGCCTGGGCAGCAGATCTCAATGTAGATGGCTGTGAGCCACCATGTGGTTGCTGGGAATTGAACTCAGGACCTTGGGAAGAACAGCCAGTGCTCTTAACCTCTGAGCCACCTCTCCAGCCCGTCTTTTTCATTTTATTGTAAGTGCTAGGTTCACATACTGACCACCACAGCCAGATCCACAGCCAGATTTTTTTTAAGGGAGTGGGGGTTCAAGACAGGGACTCTGTGTAATAGCCCTGGCTGTCCTGGACTCACTCTGTAGACCAGGCTGGCCTTGAACTCACAAAGCTCTGCCTGCCTCTGAGTCTCAAGTGCTGGGACTAAAGGCATGTTCTTGATTAATGTTTGATGTGAGGAGGCATGCCACTGTGGGCAATGCCAACCTTGGGAAGGCAGTCCCGGTTTCTGTAAGAAAGTAAGCTGAGCAATCCATGGGGAGCAAGCCGGTGAGTAGTGTTCCTCCCCCTGCTCCTGCTTGAGTTTCTGCCCTGACTTGTCTGTGATTGGGACATGTCAGTCAAATAAACCCTTTCTTCCCTGGGATGTTGTGGGTTGCCCTAGGCTGCTATGTGTTTAATGTTATTTACGGACTCTCCATAAAGTCTGGTGATGCCAAATGGCATTTGTAACTCTTGCCTCTAAGTCATCTCTGATTGACTGAATAAAAGTTGCCTATAACTTGGGGTAAGCAAAAGAGAGGTAGGCTGAGTTGAGGTGGGGGCTTTTGAGAGAGGAAAAGCATCACTAGGAGGACAAGGAGAAGGAAGGGAAGATGGCTGCCATGGGTCGGATGGATCGAAACTGCACATGGCCTGAAGGATTGGTATGACATGGAACATATATGTATGTACTATGGGATATTATCTGCAGAGGTAGATAGCTATTATAGAGGATTAAGATTTACCTAGCCCCAGTGCTACATGGCATTATAAAAATGTAACAGGTGGGGGATGGAGAGATGGCTCAGTGGTTAAGAGCACTGGTTGCTCTTCCAAAGGCCCTGGGTTCAAATCCTAGCACCCAAATGGCAATTCACAGCTGTTTGCAATTGCCAGGCGTTGTGGTGCCTGCCTTTAATCCCAGCACTTGGGAGGCAGAGGCAGAGCCAGACAGATGTGTGAGTTCAAGGCTAGCCTGGTCTACAAAGTAAGTCTAGGACAACCAGGAATACACAAACTGTCTCAAAAAAAAAGTAACAGGTGTTATTGTGTTTATTTATAAGTAGCAGGCTAAGGGATAACTCTGTCACCCTAATAATTATACGTATCATTTTTTTGTTTGTTTGGTTTTTGGAGACAGAGTTTCTCTGTGTATCCCTGGCTCTTCTGGACTCACTTTGTAGACCAGGATAGCCTTGAACTCAGAGATCTGCCTGTCTCTGCCTCCTGAGTACTGGGGTTAAAGGTACAACCACTGCCCAGCTTGAGATACTTTTTAAAAGAGATTGTATTTGTTAGGACTGGACCTAATCTCCAGATTCTCCCAACATGTGTCAGTTTCTACCTGTTACAGGGCACGCCCCGTCCCCAGAAGCCCTTTCCTATCTAATCTGGACATTTTTGGGTCTCTCGCTCTCTCTTTATTTCCCTCTATCTCCTGCTCTCTCACTGTCTCTCCCTCTCTCTTTCTCTGCATGTGAATGCTGTTTCTTTTTCTTTCTCGTATCCAATAAACCTGCCTTTATATAACTTAATTTGGCCTGGATTGGATCATTTTGCCAGCAGATAATGCACCTATTTTTTTAAGGATTTTTTTTTTTTTTGGGTTTTTTTGTTTTGTTTCTTGCTTTTTGAGACAGGGTTTCTCTGTGTAGGCCTGACTGTCCTGGACTCACTTTGTAGACCAGGCTGGCCTTGAACTCACAGAGATACGCCTGTCTCTACCTCCCGAGTGCTGGGATTAAAGGCGTGTGCCACCATGCCCAGCCATTACAGACAGCTGTGAACTGCCATATGGTGCTAGGATTTGAACCCGGGTCCTTTGGAAGAAGAGCCAGTGATCTTAACTGCTGAGCCATCTCTCTAGCCCAATGCAACTATTTTTTAAAAGCAGACAGTATTTATTTTTATTTTATATGCATGAGTGGTTGGCCTTCATGTATCTCTGTGTACTGTGTATGTGTCTGGGGTCTGTGGAGGCCAGAAGTGGGCAGCAGATTACAAATGGTTGTGGGACACAATGTAGGTGCTGGGAATCGAACCCCGGTCCTCTACAATAGCAGCTCTTAACTGTGGAGCCATCTGTCCAGCCCCTTGTTTTAATCACTTAGTGAAGATTTATTCCAAGTTCTGAAATAGAATCAGAGCAAACAAAAAGATACTGTAATTTCTTATAACACACACTTAGTAGAAAGTTTCTGAAGTCTAGACAATCAAGCCTGAACCACACAACCATAAAACTTCCCACAGCAATCAAATTCAACAGAGTGTAAGGTGACATTACTAGTGGACTGTCACATGCTTAATGAGAATGTAGTTAGCAGCAAGAGCCTCAGAACAAATAGACATGGGTTTTTTTTTTATGTGTTTCATGTTTGTTTTCACCTTTTTTCTTTTCTTTTGGTTTTTCAAGAGAGGGTTTTTCTGTGTATCCCTGGTTGTGGTGTACTCACTTTGTAGACCAGGCTAGCCTTGAACTCACAGACATCCATCTGCCTCTACCTCCCGAGTGTTGGGATTAAAAGCATGCACCACCACGCCTGGCAATTGCAGACAGCTGTGAACGGCCTTGTGGGTGCTGGGATATGAACTCGGGTCCTTTGGAAGAGCAGCCAGTGCTCTTAACCACTGAGCCATCTCTCCAGCCCCTGTTGTCATCCTTCTTAAGACCATGGAAAACTGAACTTTTTTCAAGAAGGGAATTTCTAACATTTAAAATTACAGGGCAGCCAAGATGGTTCAGCCAGAGAAGGTGTTTGCCAGGAACCCTGATGACTAGAGTTGGGTAACTGGGACCCACTTGGTGGAGGAAGAGAACCGACTTCCCAAGGTTGTCCCCCCACTTCTACCGTGTGTCAGCAAGGGCACTACCCCTAATAAAAATAAGCAAACAAATGTAACTTTTGTTTGTTTGAAACAGAATTTCTCTCTGTGTAGCCTTGACTGTGCCAGAACTCACTCTGTAGATCAGGCTGGCCTTGAACTCAGAGATCCACCTGCCTTTGCTTCCAGAGTGCTGAGATTAAAGGTGTGCACCACGACCAGCTAAACATTTTAAATTATATTTTCAGGGCTCTGGGAATGTAGACAAATGGCAGAGTACTTTGCTTAGTAGTCACAAGGCCCTGCATTCTATCTCTGGGATCAAAATAAAGCTGTCTTTAAAATTTACCTTCTACACACTTCAAGATCTGCCTTCTCGACCAGCAATTGTGTTGCTAAGGTGAGCAATGGTATGAGGATCTATCTGATGGGCACACAGCAATCTGCAACTGAGTTTCCCAACTAACCACAACGCCAGCATCCTGCCAATGTAAACAAACAAACAAACCCTCAAGCTGACACCTACGTTTATAAGAAGAAACACACACAGTGTAAGGATCTATAAACTTCTACCTGTCTCCAGCTACAATTACCCTCCAGATTTCCGCTACCACTTACTTACTTAGCTCTGCAGGTGGGGCGACGCAATGCTGTGATCTGCTGCCGCAAATGAGAGCAACGTTTTAAAAAAAATTCTATTTCATGATTTCATTGGTTATTAAATGAGTTTCCTAAGATGAAAACAAGAGTGTGTTTGTTTAAAAAATTATCACATTGAATTTATTTAAATGCATGGAGGCTAGGAAATGGGAAACATGCCATGACACACATGTGAAGCTCAGGGGACAACTTATGGGAGTCAGTTCTCTCCTTCCGCCTGTGGGTTCCAGATGTCAATTTCAGATCATTATGCTTGGTGATAGGCACCTTGATGTATCAAGCCATCTTACAGGTTTCACTTTGCTGCTCTCACAATTGCATCAATATGAGTTCTGTCCTCATTTGCATAGATCTATACTTTTATATATTCTCTAATTTATGTAGAAAATAACAGTTACAAATTTTAAATTATACAATACTTGTTATCTTTGTCTATGTATTTTCATTTAAGTGAGCTAATGTCCCTTCATTTTTGACTTGACTGATTACCTCAGAAGGTGGGTTTCTGGACCTTCAGAGCTCCCACTGATAAACTTCCTCAGTTTTTGCTTATCTGGAAGTGTCTTCATTACTTCATCATTTTTGAAGGACAGTTTTGTGGGCTATAGAATCCTTAGTTGACAGTTTTTACTTTTGATTTTACTATGAATATGTTACACCACTGCTTCTAGGTTTTTGCTGAAAAACTCCACTGATAGACTCTCTGATAAGTTGTTACTGTACCTGACAAGTCATTGTTCATGGTTTGTATGTCAGTCTCTCTCTCTCTCTCTCTCTCTCTCTCTCTCTCTCTTTCTTCCTTCTTCCTCCTTCTGTAGATTTATTTAGTTCATGTGTATGAGTGTTTTGCCTGCATGTATGTCTGGGTACCACGTGCATAGCCTGGTGCCTTGAATGGAGGTCAGAAAAGGGTGTGAGATCCTCTGGAACTGAAATTACAGGTAGTTGTGAGTCACCATGTGGGTATACCTATCCTGCCAATGTTTCTCATGTTTTTTTTGTTTTTGTTTTTTGATTTTTTTTTTTTTT
>CAJQZJ010022764.1:856-13271 GCA_907164525.1 Lophiomys imhausi | reverse complement strand
AAAAAAAAAGAAAATCTTAATTTAAGATAACATCTTTAAATGCCATATTCTGCAGATCTCTTGGGGTTTTTGAAGATGCCCTATCCATCTCTTGTATTTAGATAAGCAAATGTTGCTTGTCTCTTAGCAACTTGATTACTGGGTAGTTTAGAGAATATCTGTGATAGACTGTCATAGTAGCTAACAAAGTGACATGTTTGCATGACTAGGAGTTTGTTTTACTTAACTATCCTAGACCGTTTTAGACGGTTGGTATCAAGAGGCCAGAGCTTCACATTTTATTTTTAAGTATCTCTAGGTATGATACCATTAGGAAGCGTTACCTTTAATTTTGTATCAATATACAAAGATCTATTCAATTGTGGTTAAATATACTCTTAATTATGTATCAATATACAAAGATCAATGCCTATGTAGCCAAATACAGTCTTAATGTTACGTCTAGCATGTCAGGATGGCCGAGTGGTCTAAGGCGCCAGACTCTTTTGAGCTTCTATTGGAAAGAATATGTACACTATAGTCAAGAGATTCTTCTGTACATTAGGAAAAAGAAAGAACTTGAGGAACAAGGGAAACTAGCATTAAAACCAGTAAATTTTTGTTTGGATCTGTCAATCAGGAAATATTTATCTGCAAACAAATGTATAGTAACATTTCAATTACAGGCCTGAATTACAGAAGAAGGATAATTGTTGATAGTATTTATTTGTTTCATATCTAGATATTGGAACTTACTGAGCTTTTCAGTTCAGAAATGGGATTGATATTTTCAAGTCTAGCAAGACTACCTCACAAAACTTGTATCTACTGCAAAATTAGCACACTGCTTTACAGTAAAAAATGAATATGAAATAAAGAAATCTGTGATAAGTTTGCATATCACATAGTAAGTACGTATTTCAGAAAACTTAAGTAAATAGAAACCGTATTTAGTTTAAATAGGCTTTACTGAGTTGGAGGCAGTGAGGTGAGTCTGGAAGGCTGCATACAATTTAAATAAGCAGAGGAAGGAGAGAGGAACATAGATGATGGTGGGGTTGAATACACTGTGTTCACCGAGCAGTGCAAAGACTAGTCTGTTTCCCGAAATGGAGAGGCAGTGGAGGATTTAGTTGACTAAACAAGTGAATCACTGTGGTAGTTGAACATGGTTTGCCAACTTGACTGATTTAAGAGATGTATAGGATTAATCACACCTACACCTCTAAGTATTTATGTGGTGTTTCCAGAGGTGATTGAGATATGGAACATATAATCATCATCATCATAATAATCACTGGAGGAACAAATCCCTGCCATAAATGTGAATGATATTATCCCTGTGGCCAACAATGTCATTAAGTGATTGAATGCCAGGATTTGACTGTGTTATACATCTGCAATAAATATTTTTAAATGGTAACTATTTTGTATTCAACCTTGATTTGTTCATAGGATACAGATGTTTAACATAGTCAAAGCTTAACACTTAAGCACTTAATAACACAGTCAATAGAGATAGGCAACAGGTCACATAGCTCCAGATGCCACAAGAGAAAGAGCAAGTTGCTTGAAACTGAGCCAAGGATTCCAGGAGCAGGACAGGAGATAGAAATAACTACCTAGGAAGAAGAACAAGATTTCAGAATCTGCCCAAGTATACGTAGACACACATGCACTCCCTGCACTGGAGAGGTTGAGACTGGTGGATCACAAGGCCTGCTTGGACTAAGTGGTGATTTTGAGTCTAGCCTTGGCTATTTAGTGAGATCCCAGAAGGGGAAAAAAACAAACAAACAACAACAAAAACCGTCTTTAAACCTGCTCAAGTGGCAAAGAGCCATATTTTTGTCAGTGAGAGAAAACTGAGAAATATGTTTTATTCATATGGAAAGTAAGTTTACCTTCAAAGATAGTGAATAAGATGTGATAGAAATACAATGAATCCACTGGAAAAAAAAGAGATTAAAACCCAAAAATTTAAATATGCATTTTACCAGGATGAATATAGGATATATATTTTTCCTACAAATTATATAAGCTATGTTAATAGATTTATGTCATGTCACAACTAGATATTAGTGAGATGTCTTAATTATAAAATGTTAAAGTCTTTGGAGACTTAGAATTTTTTAAGCAGTAGACAAAGAACAATCATGGCTCAACAATCTATAACAAAATACAAGAGCCATTTTAACACTGAGAGGATTTCCTAGGTAGATTCTGTGATTAGCCTGAGCCGCAGAAGTTAGGAGACTTCCTTGTCACCATGATTTGAAAGTAATTTTTCTCCAAGTTGATGACTCCTTATTGTAGGCAAGGAGATTTTGAAAGCCAAGAGAATATTTTCTGCTGACCCATATATGAAGAATCTGCCCTTAAAGACTGATGCCCACACTCTCGTTGTCTTCTCCTTACAACCAGCACAATGCAGTATTGGATTCTGTGAAGAGTCTTATAAATAAACCCCATCTTCATGCTGAGGTTGACCACTGAATATCTCATTGTGATGTCCCCTGTGATCAGCAGGATGGACTGTGTGTTAGAAATGCCTTACATGAAACTGAATGCATAGATGGACAGCCTTGTATCTTCATCTACTATGTCAAAGGGCAGCATGCCCAAGTGTGTCATTTAGATTTCACTGATGCTATAATCAAGGTCTGCTGCTGCTAGCTTTGTTTTGGTTCCCTGCATAAAGAATATTTTGCTGTTACTATTTACTTCTCAGGTAGGACTAGTCTAATCTTTTATGTAGCCAGCAATCTATTTATGGGGTTTTGAGAAAATGATATTATTTAAATGGAGGGTGTACTATAGCAACATAATGACCCACCTCCTGGATTCACAGCACGGGCATCCAGGGTTCTTGCCTGTCCATTCTTGGGAAGAAACACAATACGAAGGATCTACTGTTCTAGATTGAAATAATTGTCTCTTTAAATCCTTCCTACTATTCAACTACTCAACAGTAAACGAAGCCAAATATTCCTCACAATTGGTAAATAGAACCAGAAAAAAAAACAAGCCTGCTATTAACCATGCTAACATCTGCCAGAATTTTCTCCTGAAAGTTTGCCTAACTACAGGCATCAGCTTCCAGCTAATTAATTTAAGGGGACAATCTGCAGTAAGTCACAATTTGCAACAGTGTAGGGATGTAGGTACATTTGCCAAGTGACACTGACAATATCTCATATTGTTTACAATGCAAAACATGAGCCACATAAAATATACTTTTTAAATCATCAAGAAATGTCTATGGTTTAAAACAAAACAGGAAGACTACATAATCAGAAATAACTGGTTTTCATCTCTTATAAATGTATTTAGTGAGACAAAGCTATTTTCCCAATCATTTACTAATAGCATTATCAGTCATTGATCTTAAATATGATATTCTGTAGTCAATATTTATAACATTTTTAAAAATATTCAAAAATAGTTGTTGTATATCAGTAGGCATCAGGTTTCAACTATGGATTGATGTTACAAAAATATTTAATCTTTTAATCTCAGTGAAGAATGACAATAGAGTTCAAACCTCATGCTGACTCAAATTGATTGGGGGAGCTTACAGAACACTGCATTTCAAAGTCATTCCATCATTGATACTCCACTGAGTGCGATGATTAACTGGTGATGAGTGCTGTGGGGAAAGTGGATCAGCAATGGCTGTACTGACATGGGTTTGTCACCTCCAGAAGGGTACTACTAGCTGACGCTCTAGCAAGGAGAGAAGTACCATGGTAACAACAATGAGCAGTGGTCCTGCCAGAAGAGTTCCTGTCCTTCTACAACCTTGTCATGTGCTGGTCATCCCCTCTGCACTTGACATGAGACTAGTGTCACATTAAGTTCCTCAGCAGTAACTGAATATTACAGCATGACACTGAAGGAGAGTTTGGGAATGTTTTTTTCTGTGTTTCTATTAGCCAGATTTCCTTTAAATGTATGCCAGAGTTAACTAATTTTTGTAAGAAAGGGGTATTATGGCTTACATTTTTTTTTTGATGTTTAAATCCAAGATCATGCTTTAAGGTCCCAGTTGCCAGATGGCAGCAGCAACGAGCCCACGGAAGAAAAAATAACTTATCTCACAGCCAAGAGGCAAATGAGAAAGAGGCAGGTAGCGAAGTACCCAAGTACCATTCATGGTTATCTCTCAGTGAGTGAGGTATGTACCATCTCCTAACCTTTAAAGTCCCATCTCCTAACCTTTCTACCTCACATTAGACCACATTTGGAAGAGTCTGCGGAGACTTATTCAAACCAATGCATGCTGTCTGATCTCCCTGTGTGCTTGTGTAACTCCCAATGTAAAATGCATTCTTTTCACCTCCAAGGATCTCAAGGTCTTAGAGCAGTGGTTGTCAGCCTTCCTAATCCTGAGATCCTTTAATACGTTTCCTCATGTTGTGGTGACTCACAATCATAAAATTATTTTCTTGGTACTTCATACCTGTAATTTTGCTACTGTTATGAATTGTAATGTAAATATATGACATGTGACCCCTGTGAAAGGTTTGTTTGACACTCAAAGGTGTCAGGACCCACAGGTTGAAAAGGTCTATCTTAAAGTTTCCAGAACTGCTAAAAAGTCCACATTTAAATGTCTCCCAATACTCAAGATAATCTCACTTGTCAGCATCTATAAAACTAAAAAAGTAAATTTAAAATAAATAACAATGAAATTAAAAATAAATGCTACCATGGTACAGACGGTGAGCAGGTATGGTGGTTTGAATAGGAATGGTCCCCATAAACTCATGTATTTGAATGCTTGGCCCATAGGAAGTGTCACTATTAGGAGGTGTGGCCTTGTTAGAGTATGTGTGGCCTTATTAGAGATGTATCACTGTGGGGGTGGGCTTTGATGTCTCATATGTTCAGGCTATGCTCAATATGGCACACTGTCTCTCCCTGCTGCCTGTGGATCAAGATGTAGAACTCTCATCTCCTTCTCCAGTACCATGGTTTCTGTGTGCACGGTGCCATGTTTCCTGCCATGACCATAACGGCTTCTAAACTGTAAGCCAGCCCCATTTAAATATTTTTCTTTATAAGAGTTGTTATGGTCATGGTGTCTCTTCACACCAATGAAATACTAAGACAGAAGCCATAGGTTAAATTCTTTGCCAAACCAGACATAATAATGTAATTCCAACATTCATGAAACTGAGACAAAAGAATCATGACTTTAGGCCAATTTGAACTACATACCTCAAACAAGGAATCAGTATCTTCTTTTTTTTCTCTTTTTAAAGGTGGTAAGCCATTCTCTTGGCAAGAAAAACCACTTGCTTCAACTGTAGACAGACTTCTGTCCAAAAAGGACAAAACTTGGAAGCAGATAAGTCGACAGCCTAGCTCTGCCAAGACAGGGTAGGTAAGTCCTTCATAATTCCTGCTCTACAACCAATGTCTGCCAGAGAAATGGGGCCAAATGGCTGAAGATTGATGCTGTAATGTATGGAGAGAAAATGGGAACTGTCCAGGCAGCCACTGGTATGTCATTTTTTAGTTTTGGAAGCTGCAGGCCCTGCACTTCCTATATAATCAGATATATTCATCCCTCTCACGTCTCTGAGGTGGTTGAAGAATAGATAGCTAGAGTCTCATAGTTAAATTTTGAGTTGTTTAGGAATCAAGAGGGTGTTCTGGATCTAAGAAGATATTTTTAAAATTATGAGGCAAGTTAGTATGAAAGCTGAGTTAGATATAGAACTTTAAACTCATGGAGATGGTTAGATAGTAGAATGTTAAAGTCAGGCGCCAAATACATATGGACTGGACATTGGGAATGTATGCTAAGCCATATAACTCTTATAATTGTGGCCTATTTATTTCTGTGGTTTTGTATTGTATTTATAGTTATAAGAAAAAGAACCATTATTTGGACTGAAAGGGAGAGCTGTTGGGGGGAAAAATAAATACCTTAAACTAAAAAAAAAAAAAAAAAAAAAAAAAAAAAAAGAGAGAAAGAACCATTTGTGGGATTGAAAAGGGAAGCTGTTGGGGGGGGAAGAGGGGGGAAGGGTGGGACAGGAAGGGGGAATAGGGAAGGGTTTGTGACTGAGATGTAACTTGAAAAAAAATAAAGTACTTATAAAAAAAAAAAAAAAGAATACTAGTTGCTCTTGTAAAGGCCCTAGGTTGGGTTCCCAGTAGCTAAATAGTATCTCACAACTACTGTAATTCATGTTCTGATGATCGATGCCCTGTGCTAACATCTATAGGCACTGTGCACACATACATGAAGACAAAACACTCATACACATAACATGAAATAGATTCTTTTAAAGTCTTAAAAAGACCATATAATTCATCATTGTCATATTCTTAACTCAATGTAATGTAAAATTTATTCTGTATTCTATGGGAAAAGATTCTCACTTTCCCCATGTTTTGTAGATATGGTCATCTGAATTTTTCAGTCCCTCCTGGAGGAAAGAGGAAGACTTATGAGAGTCAGGAAGTGACACAAAAAGTCTTAGGAAGCTCAGATAACTAGGAGATTCACAGCACCCTCCCCAAGGTCACATATACAGTAAAGGATTATTTCTTTGGTGAGGCTGCCTCCATGTAGTGATGGAGAGCCAGAGACCCAGCTTCTGTATCACCTGTGCTATTAGCGAGCTTTTCTGGATGCTGTTACCTAAAAGTCACCTATCACTCTGAAAGTCTTTTTTCACCCATGATCTTCTAAGTTATCCCAATAAACTCACTGCTTCACCAAGCTTACATAAAAATGGAATAATTTCGTGTGTCTGTCTTCAGTACCTTATCTGGAGTTAATAGACATTTGTTCATGTCTCCCCAGGAATACTCTCATCTTTTAATGAAAGCTATAACAATTCCCAACTAACAGGGAAAAGAGAAGGTAGTGGTCTGGTTTATTCATCTGTTGATTTGAATTAAACTACCTATAACCAGAACTTTTCCCCTATTGATACTTTAGTGTTGGTTCCTCTCCTCTCCTCTCTTCTCCTCTCCTCCCCTCCCCTCCTCTCTTCTCCCCTCTCCTCCCCTCTGCCCTTCCCTCCCTGCTCCTCCCCTCCCCATTCCCCTTCCCTTTCCTTTTCTCTTTCCCTTTCCTTTTCCCCTTCCTTTCCCTTCCTCCTTCCCCTTCCCCTTTTCTTCCCCCTTGAGCTTCCCCTTTCCTTCCCTTCCCTTCCCTCCCTTTCACTCCCTCCCATTCACCTTGCTCTCTCTCTCTCCTTCTCTCTCTGTCTTTATTATATAAGGTCTTTCTATTTATTCTTGCTTTTTTGGAAACTGCAAAGTTGTGAGTAAGAAAATGACTATCATATTCAAATACTTCATAATTTTGGTTTAATGTCTATATTCTCTGCAAATTGATCAAGATAAAGTTCATTTTATCTTTTTTAGATTTTCATTGCTTGCCACACTTCTATAGGATTTCTAAAATCTCAATTAAAAATTAATAATATCATCAACTTCTTCTGAAAACACATAATATGTTATCAGTGATTTATATAAGTAATTTTATGAACATATGGTGATTTCATCATAACCATAAGTTTTGGCTTAACTGTTTTCTGAACTTTTTTATATCCTTTGAATGTAGAAAAGTTAAGTATATTTCAGAGTTTCTCTTACTTTCAAGATATAAGAAATTAATAATTCTGAAGAGTCCTTGTGCTTGACCATAGCATGACAAATAAAAACAACTATTAAAAACAAAACATATAATTCAATGGACATTTTCAGAATTCCCTGAATGTAGTTTAAGTACAGTTTCAGTGGTAGAGACTAGACGCCTCTAGTGGAGGAAAAATGGAACACAGCCTATGAAAAATCAGAGTCAAGTTGATCCTATTGAGAGATGTTGTAGGTTGCATGATTACATGAACAAAATAAGAACAGTATTTAAAACTAATTCAGACCAAAATGAATGATCAGAATCACTTATCATAAATTCAGCAACCAACCATATAATTTAGCTTCACTGACTTAATTGTTCCTGATGTCCTTATTCACACACCCATTGATTTGATGTGTAGCCAAAGCAGCTGGGTCAATCACAACAACTCAAAATCGCTAAGATCGTTCAGCTCCACAGACTGCCCCAGCCAGAACTTTAGTAAAGCCCTGAAGATCAGCTTCTGTCTACAAACTTCTTAGGACATCTAAACAGCTGAGCACAAAAGGACTGAACATAAAAGGACTGTATTAACATTTTTAACCATTTTTCCATTCTGGTTTGGACCCCAAACAGGTTTACTACGACCCAAATCAGCAGGAAGTCATTTTAAGAGAGCGATGTCCCATGCCCAGAGGGTGGGGAGGGTGTTTTTCCCCCCTCACTTTTTTGGTTATTTGATGGATAAGAGAAAATTTTGTTATTTAGGGGAAGAGACTACAAGCTGTTAAATGGTCTTGTTAAATGGGTTTTGGAGGTTAGACCCAGGGACTTTCTTCTTTTTCTTTTCTGTATCCTTCTTTCATCCCTATGTAGGAGTGCACAGACTTGAGAAAAATGGGACATAGACATAGTATGGGAAGGACCAAGAAGAAGGGACAGATTATTGAATATTCCCTTATACCTTTGTATATTGATACAAAATTAGTATTATATTTGGCTAAAGTGGTATTGATCATTGTATATTGTGCAAAATTATGATTGTATTGGACTACATCGGTACTGATCTTTGTGTATTGATACAAAATTAAAACTATATTTGGCCACATGATATTGACCCTGGCATATTGATGCAATATTAAGATTGTGTTGGGCTACATAGGCATTGATCTTTGTATATTGATACAAAATTAAAGGTAATGCTCCTTAAAGGTATTGTACCTAGTAATGCTTAAAAATGAAATGTGAAGCTCTGGCCTCTTGATATCAACCATCTTAAACCACTTAGGATAGTTAAGAAATACAAACTCCTAGTCATGCAAGAGTGTCATTTTGTTAGCTACTATGACAGTCTATCACAAATATTCTCTAAGCTACTCAGAAATCAAGTTGTTAAGAGACAAGTAACATTTGCTTATCTAAATACAAGAGATAGATAGGGCATCTTCAAAAACCCCAAGAGATCTGCAGAATATGGCATTCAAAGATGTTTTCTTAAATTAAGATTTTTTTTTATATCCAGACATGTCAGCTCCTGACAGCACCCCCTATTCTACTCCAAGTAGAAGATGAGCATCGAAGAATCTCCAGTGTGAGATGGTTGAATTAGTGGCAAGCCTATCTCTTGGCATGAAAAACCCCTTGCTTCAACGGTAGACAGACTGCTGTCCAAAAAGGACAAAACTTGGTAGCAGGTAAGTCAACAGCCTAGCTCTGCCAAGACAGGGTAGGTAAATCCTTCATAATTCCTGCTCTACAATCAATGTCTATCAGAGAAATGGGACCAAAAGGCTGAAGATTGATGCTGTAACATATGGAGAGAAAATGGGAACTGTCCAGGCAGCCACTGATATGTCATTTCTTAGTTTTGGAAGATGCAGGCCCTGCACTTCCTACATAATCAGATATATTTATCCCTCTCAGGTCTCTGATGTGGTTGAAGAATAGATAGCTAGAGTCTCATAGTTAAATTTTGAGTTGTTTAGGAATCAATAGGGTGTTCTGGATCTAAGAAGATGTTTTTGAAATTGTGATGCAAGTTAGTATGAAAGCTGAGTCAGATAAAGAACTTTAAACTCATGGAGATGGTTAGATAGTAGAATGTTAAAGTCAGGGGCCAAATACATATTGACTGGACATTGGGAATGTATGCTAAGCCATATAAGTCTCATAATTGTGGAATATTTATTTCTGTTGTTTTGTATCATATTTACTGTTATAAGAGAAATAACCATTTATTGGACTGAAAGGGGGAACTGTTGGGGGAAGAGGGTGGAAGGGTGGGACAGGAGGGGGGAGTAGGGAAGGGATTGTGACTGAGATGTAACTTGAAGAAATAAAAAAATAAAGTATATAAAAAAAAGATCTCCACCTGAATTGTATTTTTAATTTTTTTTTTACTTTTTCATATTTATTTATTACTCCAAGTTACATCTCCATCACTGTGCCCTCTTTCCACCCCTCCCAGCTTCACCCCATCCTCTGGTCCCTCTCCCACTCATCCCACTCCTCAGAGTGTGGTGTCCCTACATATCAGCCCCCCTCTAAGGTCAGCTGTCATATGAGGGCTAAGAGCTTCCTTCTCTCACTGGGGGCTTACATGGCAGCAACATTAGGGCAAATTGTCCCACTAACAGGTAAAAAATTTTTAAAAACTGGATGGAAATATACCTTACCTTCATTCTTCAACTAACTTACATATCACCTTTCTAGTCAGGATTTTCAACTGAGTAAAAAGTGGTATTACCAAGAAGCATGGAACTATTCTCGAGCCAACAAAAGAAACAGTTACATGGGATGCTGTCTGTGAAATTTAGAATGAATGTTGAATGTGTATGTGTGTGTTCATGTGTGCAGCTGTGAACCTTTGAAGGAATGTTGTATGTGTTTGTGTTTGTGCACATGCATGAAGCTGTGAAACTTTGAATGTTGAATGTGTTTGTGTGTGTGCACATGCATGCAAGAATATGCAAGTGTATGGCTACAGAGCCAACATCATACTGGACATGTAAACTCTCACGAAGTTCTCACTATGGCTTAGATAAGTACCTCTTGTGTTAAAATTTGGTCCTCAGCAGGTGCTATTCGGTAGTGATGAGACTAATGACGTAGAGTTTTGAGGGTTCCTGAAGTCATTAGAGGAATGCTATCAAAGGGGATTGTGGGGTTTTGGTTTTTTCCTCTTCCTCTTTCACTTCTTCAACATGAGCTGAACAGTGTGTCCCAGTACATATTTAGCTGCCAATGTCATCTGGAAGCTAAGTAAGCCCACCAGACTTTAGATGGGAACCTTCAAAACTAGGAGGCCAAAATATACTTTTATACATTAATTATTTCTCATATTTCCTAATAGAGGAGAGAAACTGACTAATGGAGAAACCTGGTATTAAGAACTGAGGTTACTGCAGCCTTACATGAGTCTCTGTGAAGGAACTGCTGTGACCGACAAATGCACAGAAGTGTTTAGAAAGTCAGGAGAGAGAAACCTGAACTAGTACGGTGGTGAAGTTTCTAATGTAAATTAAGACTCTGTTGGATGTTACATTAAAGATCATCTCCTTATACTGTGTAGAAGAAGCTGGAGGCATTGTGCACATTCTTTGGAACTTAGAGAAGACCAAACATAAGAATCATGGAGAGCTCACAAGGTGATAGTCTGTAAACACAGCACTCAGGAAGCTGTTTCTTGAGGATGATGAATTGGAAACAGTCTGGAATATGCAATGAGACCCTGTCTCCAACAACAACAACAACAAATAAAAGAATCACTCATAGACAAATTTATCTGGCAAATGAAATTTCTAAACAACAAATTGCTTGGCATGTGCCATGGGTATTATTAGAGGCTTTTAATCAGATTTACAGGGAAATTTTGAAGAACAAGGAGACAGAGTAAAAAAAGAATTGAAAAACATACAGGCAAGTGGGGGAAGGAGAAAAACCCATCTGTTTGTGAGGCAAGGGTGAGGTCAAGTTCTTCCCTAAAGAGATCAGGGTGGAGTGGACGGAAGGAAGACAAACGCCAGGGAATTAGATGCTGGCCTCAAGACGATCTTAGAAACAAATAAGGTTTCCCCATTTCACAAAGGCTCAAGCAGGCAGAAAAAGGCTTTCCTGGGAAAATTTCTTATAGAAAAGTATCCCAAGTAACACTATCCAGAGCACCTGGGACTGTTTAAGGTCACATGGTACAGTGTTCTGAAGCTGATGTGGGCAGGACAAACTCAAGAAGCTGACCCTGGCCTCCTCTGTGTGATTCTGGTGTTGTAGTCATAAAGAATGAAATAACCATGGGTGACTTCCACTTGGATGTTAGAGGACTGGAAGGAAAGCTGACTGATGCATTTCAAGATGGAAATCTCTGGATAGTAGACTCATGAGAACACAGATACCATAGGAAGCTGAAGTATAAGAATTTCAAAGATCACCAACCAAACTACAGGTAGGGGTACTAGAGAGATGGCTCAGAGGTTAAGAACACTGGTTGTTCTTCCAGAGGACCTGAGTTCAATTCCCAGCAACCACATGGTGGCTCACAACCATCTATAATGAGACCTAGTACCCTCTTCTGAAGTGGAGGCATACATGCAGGCAGAACACTGTATACATAAATAAACAAATATTTTTTTAAAAGATGCAGATAGTGTTCCAAGCTAACCCTGGGCTGTAGGAACTCAAGAACCTAAGATTCCTAGGGTACCCAAGATGTTTGACACAGAGCTTTAGGATTTGATCTGTGCTCTCTTGATCTTTGGCATTACTTTTAACCAATACTTTAGTATTTTCTTATATATATATATATATATATATATATATATATATATATATATA
>CAJQZJ010022753.1:0-10874 GCA_907164525.1 Lophiomys imhausi | reverse complement strand
ATATATTCACTAAATCTAACTTATATTAATCTATCAGCCCCTTCACACAACCAAAAATGATCTAGCCTTCCCTATACAGAGGCAAGTGTTGTTAGAGAAGGGGAAGAGATTATCTGTTTTGCACTGCCTCTAAATCCATGCCCTGGAACACTTAAAGCTGTAAAGAAAAGAAAATTGTCTGGTTTCTCAGCTCTTGACTGGATGAAATCTTGAGCGGATACCACTGGTTTCAATATTAGGCATAAGTCAGAGAACTGATGGGAAAGTCCTTCCTCCTCCCGCTGCACAGAACTGCAAATTCTAGGATCTTCAGTTACTTGCCATTCCACGCATGGCACCCCCGAGAATCGAGTGTTATGGTAACCAAGCTGGATTAGCCAGAGCAAATCACATCTTACTGGGTTTCATCTTCATAAGTAGATTGAGGTAGTTCATTGGGGGTTCTCTTGACTATGTTCACGTCCCTGAAGTTAGAAAACATAAGCCCATGCTCAGTCTCAATGTCCCTTCTCACCCCAAGATTAGCTAGCCTTCACAAAACATCCATGATGTGAAGATGACATAATTCTACCCAGAGATGATGATTTATACTTGAACAAGGAGGAGGAAAGGGAAAGCGATATGCTGACACAGTGGACCTAAATAAGAAAGACTTTGATGGGCCCACTTTGGTCTTGTTATAGTCATATTTCTCTGTCACTTCAGAACCAATCTGTCATGCATACACCAGATGTAGACATGTTTTTGAGAGAATTCTGTCGTGCCCGGAGTACCTTGTCTTTTTTTTTTTTCTTAATCGCGGGAAAATGCTCTTCCTTTCCCTGGTACCTCTATCAGACTCTTTCTTATGGTTTTCTTTTCCTCCTTCCTTGCCTACTCTAGACTTCCCTCTCCCCAACCTTAAAGAGATGAATTGGAAGAACATGCTGTCATGTCAGAACGAAGCCATTGTCAGTTCACACAGGCAGACACTAATAGGATAAAGTATTATCCGACTTCCTTTAAGACCAGAAATTAAGTCTTCTTGGAATGGTAATAGATTATCACTTGTAGCCACTGTGGCTGCCAGTCTGCAGGAGCAGGCTGCTAGCTAATGTCTGAAGCCTCAGCTCTCTATCTGAGCTCTTATGAGGAATGCACTGAGCATTTCTCCAGTTAGTACCAAAGGCTGACATGACACTTGGTTCCTGGCTGGGACTGCCTATGTAGAGAATTCTCTATAACTTACTCAGTTTACTTATTTGGGGGAAAGGGTCCCTGAGTTGTAGCAACTGTCTGAATGATATTAATGAACCCAGATGAGTGGGTAGATAAAGGAAGAAATCCAGACTTTGAAGACTGGGGAGAAGTAGCCTGAGGCCAGAAAACCAAACTTTGCCCAAGAAACAGTATGTGAAAGCCTTTCTCCTTCTGTTTTCTGACTCACTGAGCAGGTAGAGTGACTTATCTAATGACTAAAATACCACCATCTCAGAGACAGGGAAAACCAGAGTTGAGACCCTAAAGGAACTGTAAGAGATAACATATTAAGAAGCTGTTTAGAGCGGCAATAGCATACAAACATTAGAGGTAAAAAAGAGCCATCACTCTTGCATGGAAGGATCATTCAGGAATTCTTAAGCCCTATCAAATGCAGATTATTGAAGAAAACCTGATGTAATAATTGAAGGGTGTCTTTATTAGTGGGTATATAAGAAGGTAGGTGGCTACTAAAGAAATAAATGGATCAAGGACTGATCTGTTATTGATGCGACCATTAGTAACTGCTCTAGTGGGTACACAGAATGAGTGAGCTTGAAAGGCTGAGTCTTCCTGTGGTCCAGCAGCTCTCACATCTGGTGCTAGAGTGGCCTCTTATTCCAGTCCTTGTCAGATAGAAGTTCCAGATTCTCTGAGATGTTGCTGCCCTCTCATGTGCTCACTTGCCTTGACAAGACAGCTTCTCCATGATCTCCCCCACAGGCCTAGGTCTACTCTCTGACTGACTACAAGTATTCATACACACGGAACTCAGGCATCATAATTTCTGTAATACCTTCCATTGTGGGTTAATACTGAACTGTCCCCCTACTTCCCCCTCTGTGACTGCACCTTAATAGAAGGGAGGGAGGGCTCATAGCAGACACAAGGAAGCTGTCAGAGTCCAAGTTAAGATACCACCTGAAGACTGGCTTGCTTTCCCCAACAGTGGACAGCCTGCAGGAGAGGAAACAGGACTCTTGTGGGAAGGTGTGGTTTGGCCCAAGTCCTGGAAGCACAGTTGGCCTGTACAAGTAGATAAAACCTATGATCATCCTTAAGTCTGACTCTAGACTTAAGGAAAGAAAAATGCATTGTTTTTTAGCCTCCCTTGGGAAGCCAGTCTCCCTACTCCATGCCGTCAGTGTCACACTAACAGTCCTCTGACATCCAGGGTCCAACCAGCATCTTGCTTACTAAATTAAAAAGAAAAAAATCTCCCTGGCTTTCCTTTTTAACTGTATTGCTGACCATTGCCTGTGTGTCTTTCACATAGCTTCAGTTTTCTCTCACTTGCTGAAATAATGGTACTAGCCCCTTTTCTCTAAGAGCCTTCTCCATCTTGGTGCTTCCTCCTTCCCACCTCCAGACCTGGTGATGCTTTAGAATAAGGAAGTATTTTCATCACTGACCTGGTAATACAGGTTCAAGTTGCCCCCCCCCCCCCCCCCGTGGAGAACAACAGATAGGTGAAGAGTCTAGGAAGCTTGCCATCTTGTTAAAGACCAAGACTTCCTAGGTAAAAATGCCCTGTTCTGGCCTTCAGGTTTTACGTCACTATTAGCAGAATTAGAGAGTAGATACAGGGTTCAAGAACAGAGGTAATGCAATGATAGGCACTGGTCTTTTGCTCTACGTAATATTTGCATCATCAAATAACTGCCAACCTACTATACAACGTCAGCCACCACACTAAGTGTGAGATAAATATACTACAAATCTTCAGTGTTCACAGCAGCCTGTGAAGTAGTGGAGCACATAGTAATTAATATTGCCTTCATTTTACAGATGAAGACACTGAGTACTTGGTAAGTCACAGAACTAGGAAATGATGCAGCTGGAAGATACTGGCTCCAGAGTCTTTTTGTAATCTGGCGGTGGGGGGGAAAGCGATACTGACCTACTTTTTTAACTCCTTAAAGATGCTCAAAATGTAATTTACTTACTTTAATTTAAAGCAAAGGTGGAAACAATTCAGTACCAAGCCGTTCTTCTCCCTGCAGAGGAAAGAGTGCTTTCTAAGTGGATGGAGACCAAAGAGTCGCTTTGAGCCAAACTGCCTTGCAGTTTAGCTAAGACAGGCTTTAGAAATGGTGTGAACAGTATCTGCATTAAGCGATGGCATGGTGTGCTGAGTGCCAGCAGAGGAGATAAAATCAGACATATGTTAGATATAAATGTTCTCTCTCCTCTCTCTACTTGTAAGCCCTTGCTACTTTGGTGCACTGAAATGGTAGACCCTTAAGTGTGAACTCTGCCCTCTTGAGGTAGAAAACTGGGAGTAAGAAAGACCCACCTACCTTTCTTGCAGTCCCTAGTCATGGGCCAGTGAAGGAAGCCAGAGGCCCTGGACTCTGACCCTCTTGCCTGCCAGCAATAGGAATTGTCTTGCAGGAGTGACTCTGCACATTGTTCTACCCAGCACATTGCTGCCCTCAATACATGTTAAGATAGCCATGATAAAGCTCATGTCTCTAACCCTTAGAGACTAGGCTGCCTACCTTCATTGATAATATGATGCAACACTACACCAAAGGCTGATAAGAAGTTCTGGAGTAGATTATAGAAACGGTAACCACGGTGTGGCATTTAAAGAATTCAGTGGCTCAGTAGGTAAAGGCAGTCATTGCTAAGCCTAATGACCTGAGTTCTAGCCTCATCACCCATGAGGAAGGGAAGAACCAGCTCCTCTGAAAGCCACATATGACCCCTCCACCCCACTAAATAAACAGATGTGAGCATTTTAAAAGAGCTAAGACTAGGTAGGTATGTACAGTAGAGGAGGGCTGTGGTCCTGTTCTCCCATCTCACTCTCAACATTGTTGGGCCAAATAAGCAGACACCACTCCCTGTGGAGACTCTCTCTAATAGGAACTTTACGACCTTGTCAATCATCTACTTTGCAAAGCTTTCCAGTCTTTGGTTGGGAGGAAGCCATCACCTTTCTCACTGGAAACACACCATCATACCTACTTTCATCTTTCTCTTGTAGCTGTTACCTTCGGTGGGATTCTGCAGTTTCTGTCTGCCATTGGTCCCAAGAATCCAGAAGCTGTGTGTGCACTCCTGAGAATGCAACCCCTTATGCGCATATGGAGCTCTTGTTGTCAGAATTGTGGTCAGACTTTACAGTGTAGCCAAACTGGTTGGGATGGAAAGTGAATAGCTCTTTGTGGAAGAAGAGAACACAGAAGTATCTGTAGGAAGTCCCATCATAGTTGCATATTAGTATGGGGGAAAAAAACACATTTGGCTTGAGAATCAAGAGGCCCAGGTTTTAGTCTCACCATTTCCACTGTCCGTGTGACCTTGGATATATCTTTCCATTTCTGTGTCCCTCAGTTTCCTTGACCAGAAAATATTTTTAAATATTAGGCTTAGTAATTATGACCTTAAAAATTCTATAATGAAAATTCTGTCATTCCATATACTCAGCCACAGTCCTTCCTCTAATGTGGTGCTGTAACTACCCCTGAAGAGCTACCAACCCACGTTCCATTCCCAGGTAACCAGCCTTAAAGCTTGGCCAGGCTTGAGAATGAGTCATTAACACAGCCTTAGAGCCTTACTTCAGTGCTCCTGGGGCTCTTCGGAAAACTGTCCCAAGCTCCTACTTAGAGGAGGATCTACCCCCAGCTGTATGGCAAAAGAGAGCTGAACAGTGCCAGACCAGAGCATAAGCCCTCTAGGGAAAGAGCTGCGCTTGAGATGGCAAGGATACTTTTGCCTAGGGCCCTCTTTCTTTATTTTCCCACCTCATCCCTTCAGGTTCCAAGGCCAAAATATGCTTATCCTCAAGACAAAGGCATTCCTCCTTAGGATTCTTCCAATTTCTCTGCCTCTGTCCTCAGACCTTTGTTTATCCCAAGACCCTTTGTCATTGCAGTTACTGCATAATTTCTGACTTCCCAGACAGCTGCCAAAAAGGCGATGTTAGGAAAACAGAAATCGGTGCCCCACCTTGTGGTGCTGAGGCATCAACTTCGTCCCTGCTTGTATAGAATGTATACCCAGGAAGCTCTTCCCAACAGCCTGAGTTGTGTCCTGTGGCACTAGGAAACAGTCATTTCTTGGATCTTCATCACATCCTAGCCAAGTCCCACCCTTTGCTCTGCTGCAGTTTTCTTTCTTTATCAGGGGTAGAGTATTAAAAGAAGGACAGAGAACCAAGCGTTGTTCCCTGCATTGTAAGTGCATACCAGCGTGTATGTGCTGCTATAGGCACTGGTAGCCAGAAATGATCTGTATACCTAGGAAGATTGAAAATTGGCCATTTCTTAGCCAACTGCTGCAAACTGCTGCCTGCCTCTTTTCCTTCTCGGTGCCAGATAGATCACACCCACTCAGTCCTCATTTCCCTGCATTAGTATAAATATGCGCTGAAGAAACATGAGGTCCTTGTTCGTGGAGCCTCCCTGGAAGTCATTGCTCTGTGAACCTCAAGAGCCAGACCCCACCTGCTTCAAAACACCTCAGACTACTCAGCACTTGGAGAACCAACACTGCCTGTGGGAATTTGCAGCCAAGCTACATTACTGCAGTCCTCTTCAATCCAAGCCTCCCAGGGTCCTGGGGCTGAGCTGGTACTGCCTGACCATTGGGTTCTGCTGAGGTGGCATTTCACTTCTGGCCAGGTCCCAGCAGCTGAGCCTGACCCATTTCCCCTGCTTTTCCAGGGCATGGGGAATTTGGTTATATCCTCAACAAAGCCATGGACTAACACACTTAGCTCATGGAAGATGCACTGGAGTTGGGGTGCATTTATTTAAACTAAAGAAAGGTGGTTGACAGCTTTTAGCATTTTCCCACACTTAAAAGAAAATTAACATTGTCTCCCTCCCCACGTGCCTCTTTCCCTCCTCCCACCCCCTTTAAATATAAATGACTCCGGCAATGCTTATAAGACTGTATAGTAGGTTCAGGGTCTTACTCAATTTAACCCTTTGGGGACATTGAATTAAAAATTGAACAATATTTATTAAAATACAAAAATACACTTTTCTCACATTACAATCAGTGTTCTTTTGTTGGCATTTCCCCCACCCATACCACCCCCTTTCAAATCTGAACCCTTTATTTCCTCTTAAAGCTAAAATAATAACTGTAAGTTACATCATTAAATGGACCAGAATAACAGATCTTGCTCCCTGCTTATAACTCTACTGGAGGTAGGCCTAGGGGAGGGAAGCTTCCCTCCATGGTGCCCCATTCAACAGGACTCCATGCAGAACTCATTTGTGTGTGCCCGCTTATCAATTTTGTTGTAACTGGATTTCACATGTTTCCCCCTTCCTCGCCCCCCAAAACATCCTGGTTGCCAAAGGCTTCTTTAAATTCAGCTGGTGCCCTTTTTAGCTCTCCTTTTTTCTCTCTCTCATGTTCTGCCCCCACTCCATCACCACAACCAGTTGGAATCAGTTGTAATAATCCCTAATGAATCAGCATTTAGAATAGTCACCAAATCCCAAGCATGAGAAAAGCTTCCACTCCCCCAAGTTTCCCCCACTCCCAGCCTCTCCTCCTTTTTCACCTCAAAACAAACAAGATCTTTTTTGAACAAAAAAAAAAAATCATAAAATGTCATCATTGTCTACAATCATTTGTCAGATACCTGGAACAACAGGTGGACATGGCACAATGCTAATTTATGGCCTCCTGTGAATCATTCCCTCTGCTGCTCTGCTTCCTCCTTCCCCGGTGCCGCACCCCCTTCAGGCTGCCTCCTCCCGGGAAACCCTGAATAGACAGACACAAGCCTTGCAGAGTGGGTTATGCCCAACTGCAGGAATCTGGTGCAGTGTGAAAGCATTTGACTGAGAGCTACGCCAGCTCCCTTCCTTCTAAGCTGTCCTGAAGCACTGTCAAGGGAGACACATGCAAGCCTTAGGGCACAAACCCACAGGACTTGTGCACATGGACAAGGAAACAGTCCCTTTAAGGATTCATTTGAATTTTGGTGGTTTTCCTACCTAAAATATATTTACAGATCTATCTTCCCCTCGGCCTCTGAAGGAAAAAAAATTATTGCCTCTCAACATTTTGGCATAGTACAAATTTGTGATGCTTTTAAAATTTATTTTAATAAGATAGATCTGTAAAGACAGCTCTCAGCTTAAGAAAGGTGTCTGTAGAAATGGTATCCCTATATCCTGTGAAGCATCTTCTAAAAATTGACAGATGCAGTCTATCCTTCCTACCTCCAGCACCCCACACACCCTGCCTCTTCAGAAGTGTTGCTGTTTTAGCTTGTTTTGTCTTAGCGGTTTCCACCTTACACCAGTTGACTTGAGGCTCCTACCCACAGCATTACCAAGATTCCCTTCCCTCCCCCTTTAAATAGAACTTACAAGTTAGAAAATAGTTTTGTTTTGATTTTTTTGTTTTTAAATTTTAATATAATCTTTTTTAACCAGCCCATAGATTTAATATATAAGCATATACAAGAAAAAGTCTCTCCCCACTCTGTACAAAAGTTGCTCTTTTTTGTGCATTCTATTGCATTTTATAAGTTTTTTTTTTTTTGAGGGAGGGGAGTCATATTTGAGTTTCCTGTACCTTGTCCTTGGTATGGGTCTGAATTATATAAGGTTCAGAGATAGTGGTGACTGTGGGGTGCAGAGAGTTCCCCAGGCTGTTTTCTGTCCAGTGGGCCCCATGTGCTGGTTTGTAGGTGTTGTAGTTAATATGGTCATGTATTGTGGGCAACACTACTGCCCCCTCACCTGATACACCGGATGGAGCTGCTGTTGCTGCTGCAGATGCTGCTGCGGCTGGGATGTCCTCATCTACCTGGATAATCTCTACTGTCCTCGCAGCTGTGACTGTACTCCGCTGCTGGTGCCGCTTGCGAAGTTTATAGAAGACAATCAACATGGCAGCAGCTAGGAGAGTCACTGCCACAAAGCAGCCAATGATGATCTTGGTGGTCTTCATGACTTCATCCAGGCTGGTCTGCATCTTGTCAGTGGTGTCTGTCGAGGGTACTGGCACCTGCTTGGGCACACGGGTGGTCTGAATGAGCACCGTGGTAGAGGTGGTATATGCCGGCTGGTAACCAGTAGATGTGGTGGGAACAGGCTTGTACTTCCTTGTTATGTCCTCAGGCGAAATCTCCGTGGTCTCCACGGTTACTGTGGTGAAGAAGCTGAAGTTGGGAGTGTTGAGCTCGGCCGAGCTCACATTGAGGTAGGCCGAGGCATTAGAGTTGCCTGCCACATTGGTCACCATGCATGTGTACACTCCAGTGTCTATGAGCAGCACACGAGAAAAGTTCAAGGTGCCGTCATTGAGGACAGAGATCCGTGGGTGCTGGGAGGCGTGGCTGAGCACTGTCCCATTGGGCAGCAACCACTTTACAGAGGACATAGGGGGAGTCCGACATTTAAGTTCTGCCATCCGATCCTCAGAGATATTGAGGTCCCGGGGTGCATCCATGATGAAGGGGGCAGAACACTGAAAGGAGGCCTGGTCCACCTCCACCAGGTAACGGCCTCTCATGTGCATGGGAGCATGACAGCGGCCACAGCAGGTGGAATTGGTGGGTATATACTCCCGAAGCCACCAGGCCAGCCACAGAATATCACAATCACAGTTCCAAGGATTGTGGTGTAGGTGCAACTCCACTAGGTATCTCAGGGGAGTGAAGAGGTCATGGGGCAAAGATGAGAGGTTATTGTGGGCCAAGTTGAGTTCCACAAGGGAAGCCAGCCCATCAAAAGCATTCCGCTCAATCAAGCTGACCTGTGAGTTCATCACCCACAGTTTTTTCAGGGAGCTTAGGCCATGGAAGGACCCAGGCCTAATCTCAGGAAAGTGGTTCCCTGACATCTCAAGCTCCTCCAGCCCCACTAGGGGTGTAAGATTGGGCATATCCTTAATGTTGCACATGCCCAAGTTCAGGTACTTGAGGTTGAATAGCCCCTCAAAAGCCCCCTCAGAGATATACTCCAGCTTCTTGAGCTCCCCCAAGTCCAGACGCATGAGAGAGGGCACCCGGTTGAAGGCATAAGAGGGGATGCTCTCAATGGGGTTGTTTCGAAGCCAGAGCTCCCGTAGTTTGGATAGGTACTCAAAGGCCCCACTGGGGATGACAGTCAGCCAGTTGTCAAACAGTTCCAGGGTGTTGAGACTGGCGAGGCCGTTGAAGGCCCCCACCTCTATCTGCCTGATGGAGTTCCTGCCCAACTGCAGGACCTCCAGGTGGTGGAGATGCCTGAAGGTGTCGGCCTGAATCATCTGGATGTTGTTTTCCATGAGGTTGAGATACCGGGTGTTGGAAGGAATACCCTGCGGGACCTCAGAGAGGCCCCGGCGGGTGCACACCACCTTGCTGAACTGGTTACTGCAAGAACAGACGGAGGGGCAGTTCTGGGGCCCTGCTGAAGCGGCAGCAGCGATGGCTGCACACAGAATCCACACTTGCGCCGTGAGGTAGACGACGGGAAGCAGGACGGCATTCCAGGTGTGGTGCACAGTTACCTGCCACAAGAGCTTCATGGTGTGGCACGTTCATAATTCACCATCGCCTGGGATTTTGGCTTGGAAAAGAGAACCAGCCTTACCCCGGCTTAAATGAGCTAGGAGCTCCTCTTTCCATCTGGAGAAGGAGGTGGGGAGGGGGCGATTAGAGACGAGCAGATCGGCCTAGGAAAATCCTGCCAAACTACAGAGCGGCCCCTCATCCACCAGCCCACCCTCAAGGCCAGCCCAAAGAAAGCTAAGACACTCTCCCACGTTGCCACCATCCCCACCCAATTCGCTGTCACCTACCTCGGAAGGAAAGCAGGAAAGAATTAGCGCTGTGTCCTTAAGCTTTCTCCACGGGAGCCCGGCATGTCGTTCCCATTCTGACTTTAGTTTTAATTAACAAAGGGGGAAGTAGTGGGGGCAGGGAGGGCAGAGGGGAGGGGAGGGGAGGGGTGGGGGAGACAAAATGGCTTCTAGTAAATCCGGAGCCGGCGAAGCCGCGGAGTTGAGGCGCGCCAGGGAGAGCCAAGCAAGGCCCGGCAGGCTATGCAGGTGCATGCCCCCCCGAGAGCCCGAGGAGCGGCGCCACCAGCGCTTCCCAGCTTTGTCCTTGGACCCTGGCACCAGCTTGCTCCAGACGCGGGGGAAGGCGCTTCATCGCCAAAGTGTGTCTCCGGCGCCCCCAGCCCTCTCCCTGGGCCGCCACAGGGGATAGGGGTGCGGGGGCGCCCCGAAGCCGCCCAGGCCTCGCTCGCTGGTTCCTGCGCCGCTCTCCACTCCGCTTTCCCGGCGTCGGCCGCCCGGAGCTGGCGGCAGCTGATTGCAGTCGTGAGCTCGCAGGGCTGCGAGAGTTAAGAGGTGTTCGCGGCGCCTTCGCCCTCCCTAGGCACACACCCCCTTTTTTCCTCGCCTCTTCTTGGAAGGGTGAAAAAAAGACCAAAACTGGGCTCGGTTCTCCAGTCCCGCCGTCTGCTGGCGCGAGGAGCGGTAATCCGGGCAGCCCCAGAGGGGCAGCGGCGTGGACGTGGCGTTGGGACCGGGTCTGCGAGCGGAGGAGCGCGCAGCGCCCGCGGTCGCGCCCGCACCGCAGGCCCCTTCAGGGAGTCCGGGGGCGGGCGCGGGTCCGGCGGCGGCGGCCGCCGGCGCGCGGCCGGGGGCTGCGGCCGCCG
>CAJQZJ010022752.1:0-15873 GCA_907164525.1 Lophiomys imhausi | reverse complement strand
TCTATGATTTTGTTGAAGATATTTCCTGGACCTTGGAGTCGGGAGTCCTCTCTTTCCTCTATACCTATAATTCTTAGGTTCCGTCTTTTCATTGAGTCCTTGATTTCTTGGATGTTGTGGGTGAGAGATTTTTTTAGCCTTCTCATTTTCTTTGGATGTTGTACTGATTTCTTCCACTGAATCTTCCATGCCTGAGATCCTGTCTTCCATCTCTTGCATCCTATTGTTGATACTCACATCCGTAGTTCCTGTTCTCTTCCCTTGGTTCTCCACTTCCTCTTTTAACTCTGACTGTGTTTTCTTTATTGTTTCTATTTCTATTTTCATGTCTTGTATGGTTTTGTTCGTTTTGTACATTTCTTTCTCCAGCTTGCTTGTTTTTGTATGAAAATCTTTCATAGCTTTCTCCTTTTCCTGTTCAAGCTCTGTCACCTTGGCTTGGAGCTCTTTAATGGTGTTGTTCCTTGTTTTGACTTGTAGAATTGTGGCTTCTTTGAATTCCTTCATAGATTTAAGTTCTTCTTGCAGGGACTCTATCACTTTCCATAGTGCAGAATTGTCAACATTTTCATGTGTTTCTGTTGGTGTGAGGTCATCCGAATTGGATGAGCTAGGATAATTCTGCGTTGTTGGAGTCATATTTCCTTGATTTCTATTTTTTTTGACCTTTGGCCATTGGGTGTGTTTAGCTGTCTGTTCTTGTCGTTTTCTGTGCTTGGATCCACAGTGGATGCTTTGGTGCAGGGGACGAGTTACTTGGCTATCTGTTGTTGCTTACAGGGGGATTTCAGGGTCACTGTGGTTTTAATCGCCTGAGGCACTGTGAGCTGGTGCAGCCTATTCCCAGGTTGTGAGTAATGGACCGGAATTGTTTCACTGCTCCCAATTCAGACTTCTCTATGTTGCACTCTGACTTATCAGCCTGTAATGATTCTGATGGTATGGACCTGTTTGCCCAGGCACAGATTCTGTGGGCTTTGTTTGTCCTCATGGAGGCTGACAGGGTCTGGCTCCACACCTAATATGTCTGGATTTTCCAGAATACAGCTATGGTCCCGATTTCTGGTTTCTCACTAGGCTTCTCGCCACAGTTCTGGCCTCTGTGCCTGATTCCCTCCATGTCTGCGCAGCCGCGGGTCTCCCCCCCTGGCTGCTCGGGTGTGGGTGCACAGAGCCCCGGATCCCCCAGCTGCCTGAGTGGACCTCTCGCCCCAGCAGCTCAGCCGTGGGTGCGCGGATCCCTGGCCCAGCCCACACCTGACTCTCTCCCCAGTTGTCCTGCTGTGGGTTCGCGGGGATTTGGCCCTGCCAGCCGGGCTCCCTCCCCAGCTGCGCTGCCGTAAGAGTGCAGGATTCGGCCCCTCCTGCCCGCCTTTGTGTTCAGACCACCCGCTGAGCCCCCTGTTTGGTCCTTGCTAAGACTTCCACTATCTCGCAAAATTTTTTAAGTGGGTATAAGTTCTACCTGAGGTGTGGGGAGTCCAATAGGCTAGTGAACTATCGCCAAGTGGCCTCTGATTCTGCCTGCTGTGAGTTGGGGTCGATCTTACCAGGCGCCTCTCCAAATGGGAGTTCCCTAATCCCGGGTTTAGTGGCCTCCGTGTATACGAGAGATGGGGAGAGAGCCTTACCCTGGGACTTTTAACAGTCCCTTGGGAGCTGTAAGTGTTTCCGGGAGGGTCTAGCCCCTCCGGTTTTTGCACAGTGCCCAATAACTCTGTGTTTTTTATGGCTCTTTTTTCCCCGCATTCAAAATGCATCAGTGTAGGTCGCCGCTATCTTCCTTCCCCCTATTTCTAGTTCTTTTATTCAGTGTCTTTATTTATAAACTTTATGCTTTATAAGGGAATCCAATTTTTATGTTATTCACTTAAAGTAGTACCCTGGACATTTGAGACTGCATGTCTCTAATAAAATAATTAAAGAGTGATTGAGGAGACATGATATTGAAAAGAATAATCAATATATAGAACCCAAGAAACCTTGTAAGTCATCTTTTTTAATTTTCTAGAATGTGATAGTTGATGAGAGAAAAAAGACCCAAGGAAATAATAGGCCATGAAGGAATCAAAATTTACAAAATCAACTTTTGATTTACACAGAAATGAACCTTTATCTACTAAAAGTAAATGACCTAATATTCAAATATACACGTTTTCCATGTCTTTCAAGGAATTTGTTTCCTGTACAAAGGTATTTGATGATACCACATTTTCTCAATGGCTTTCTTCATCTCCATGTTTCTCAGTGTGTAGATCAGATGGTTGAACATAGTAGCTTTGATGGTGCAGAAAAGAGCAAACCCTTTTTCCTCCAGGAATGTTATATTTGATCTGATGTAAATGAAGGGAACAGGCACAAAAATGGGATGACAATGGTTATATGGGAACTACATGTGGAAAAAAGTTTGGAAGGGCTCTCTGCAGGGTGAACCCTAATGATGTCTAATATTACAAGATATCATTGAAACCAAATAATATAAATACTGTTAAATATTTCATTAATTATTTCTACAATATATTCTTATTACATTTATTAAATAAAGCCTTCTGTTTCTAATTTACATTTTATTTGATTTAGGTGCTTGTCAAAATACATGAAGAATCTTGATAATACATAATTCCAGAGTACAAGTTATATGACACTGTCTCTCTTGGCAAATATCTGAACTCTAGATATACATATTCAAATTATGTTAATATAATTATTTTTCTATTAATCAAGTTTATCTTCTTTATAGGATGTGGATATCAGCCTAGAAATGAGATACAATGAGTGTGAATCAAAAATAAATTAATAAATGGCCAGTGACCTCTTAGCTAGAGACTTTTTTATGGTGTAAAGTTTTAATTTAAACTCTGATTGTGCAGGATCAATATTCTAAGAATTCAGTAAATCTGATTCTTTGAAGTTATTGACACTTTCATATCATAAGATATCTTAAGCATGGAAGGAATAGATTCCTTAGTTAAATATGTTATCACTAAACAAAATGATTTTTACAGGTCACAGAGAGAATCAATAAAGCAACTTTTAATTTGCCATCAATCATAAAACAACAAATCAATAGGATTTGATTTATGAAGACTGTGATACTGGGTTAGGAATGGTAACGCTTTTAATTTAGTACTACTTTCAACAATGTAGGAAGACTAACAGAACAGTTAACAAATGTTTAATTTTGGTCTTTACTGAAAAGATCTTTCATATATTTTAATAATTTTAAAATATTATTTCTCATCTATTCATTTGTTAAATACATTTCTAATCTCTTTGTTATAAATTACATAAATAATGTTAACTTCTAAGCTAAATATAAAAACATTATCAAATGAACTGATGTTGTGTAAGAATTAACTCATTCTACATGTTATTTCAAGATTTATAATTATATTATAACCAAACCAATAATATTTTATAAGACTAATTTTACTAATCATAAGCACATATTTGCTACTTATTGATTCATGTTCAAAATACTAGTTTGGGCCACTCAAAGTCATTTTTGATCATATGAATCTAACAGCAGAATCACTTTAGTCAGATTTATAAAGATAAAATTCATTGTTCTTCCCAAATAAATAAATAAAAATTTTAGTTCACATATGAATCTCTAAAAATTTGAATTGTTAAACAATACTTGGTTGAAAGTAAAGGATCACTTTTTTAAATTATTGATAAAAAAGTTCAGATATATGTTACTAAATATAGTCCAAAATTACAATTCCAGTTTCAAAATAGATTTGAATCTCTAACTATCTTTAACTGCAAGGCCAAAGCCTAGACTTCATTCTGCTTCTTAACAGATTTTTCTTCAGTTTATTTGCACATTCATTTTCACTCTGTATAAACTTCCATCTACAAGTTTAGAATTTGTAAAGAGATTGGCTTCTGTACTTAACTCAGCAATGAACTTGAAGGGTGACCTCAGATGAAATGTGATCTCAATTAGTTTCCTTCAGTACTCAAAAATATACCAAATAATTCCTCCCTTTGTATGTCAAGTTCAAATGGATATAATATATATGAAAAAAAAATTAAAAAAGAATCAGATATTTGCCAAATATGTCATCACATTCAGTTTACTTTGATATACATCTAAGAATAATTGTAGACTAAGAAATGTAAAAGTCAAATGTGTCTTTCATAATCAGCTACACAGACACCATGAAAGGATCATGCAGCATATCAGAACTTTGAAATTAGAACTTTCTAGGTCTGGAGCCAATGATCTTACATAAACTGAGTATTACCAAAGTTATAGAATGAATTAACATTCAATCTCTCACTTACTTCAACATTATCTTAATTTTGCGATCAAAACTATGCTTTCAGTGTATGAAGGTGGTCTCATACTACTAGTACATGCATGACAAAATTGAGTTAAAAAATATGCCCATCTAGCAGAGGCAGGTGGATCTCTGGGAGTTCAAGGGCAGCCTGGTCTACAGAGTGAGTCCAGGACAGCCAGGACTGTTACACAGAGAAACCCTGTCTTGAAAAAAAAATACGCCCATCTAAATGAAAAATATAAACACAATAAAACTACAAGCTAAATGTTTTCCTCTGTACTTCACATTCTATAAATTTATGAACAAATACCTGGCTTAGTTTCCTGTGTAAAAAACAAAGGATTCTTCAGCCTCAGTTTCCACTATCATTAGAGCAGCTACAATGCCAACTCTTCGAAAAGATTGGAAACAAAAGATTGTGATGTATCTTCTAATCTAGCTTTCTATGCCCTTAATTATTTGCTCTTAGTTCAATATGTACAATGGTGACAAACTTTCAATAATGTATAAAATCGCTGATTGAATGCTTTTTCTCCCAATCATTGCCAAATTATTTTTGTCAGTCTTTAAATATGTGAAAGCAAAACAATTAGGACTTATTATAGTTTTAGTGTGATAAAATATCTGACCTTGTTAAGCTGTTTTAACAAAGTATCAGTAGTTATAGCTCTTACCTTGCTATTCAGTCCTTCCCATGCTCCATATTCCTAAATTCCTAAAGGAATTAATACTTTAAATGCAATAGCACTAAAAAGTATTAGTAAACTAATTTTCTTAAAGAACTATGTTGTGAATATCATAATGATTAAACAAAAAGTCTAATATTTAAAAATAGTAGAGTGAGATCTAAAGCAATACAAATAAATCTTCTAGATGCATACATTATAATAAAATCATTACTACTTAAAATGGAAGTACAATGTCCCAAACATTACATTTTAAATCCTGTAGCAATAATCGCAAGCTATATTTGATTTTCATCAATTAAAGCCATTAAAATAAAAGAGGTATGTCTAATATGCTTCCAACAATCACTAAGAAAAATTACATATATTTTATTTGAATCCCAGCCACCTCCCACAGTTTGAAATAATTAACTCTCGTTATTAGATAAGTTCATGAAATAGTAACCAGGAAGGGTGCCCAAAATAAATCTGTCCAGTCTTCTTGTTTTATTGATCTCCTTCCAATACAGGCTAAGCATTAATCCTTAAATGTTTGCTGAATGATTAAAATAAGTTATTTCAAATATTTAAATTAATGTATAAAAATTATTCAATAATCTACATAACCATCAACACAGTCTACATCAAGTAAGGCAACCACAAATAAACAGTCAAGTTTGGAGGTTCTTCCATTTGGCTCATTAGTGCTTTTCTAGGTTGACTACAGTTAGTTCTCTTTTCATGTCAGTTTGACTTTTTTGTTTGTTTGCTTGTTCTCTTTGCTTCCCTCTGAGCAGTTGGGAGGGAGCAAGTAGTTCTTGCCAGAATCTATTTCATGTTTCAACTTGTGCTTCAGAAGTTTTTTGGTAGGTTATGAATACCTTTGTGTGTAATCAAAACTTCACTGATCTAATAAATATTCCAGTGATATTTTTCTCTATGTGATTTTTTAAAACTAAGTAGTTATCATTTGCCTGCTGTTCCACCTATCTCTTTGTATGTCACATTATATTCTCTGTGGACAACATTGTGAATTTATCTCAAAGTATGTTCTTTCTCCAAATCAAAGCAGTGTCTCCTTTTCCACATTTATATACATTACTTCCTACATAGTGGAGGCAAAATGTAGATAGTGTATTCAGACAAGATTATGAGAAGGGAAAAATTATTTACCCTAGAATTTTATTTCACCCTTTGTGAGTTCATTATTTCACTTCCTTTATACTTTTTTTCTGCCTTTCCACATTGTGGCTTCTGGCAAGGAATTCTCAGCCTGGTCTGTTAACAGGCTGGAAATGCTTGCTCCTCTGCTGGAAGACCAGAAGTAAAAAGGGGTGATCACAGACTAGGAAGACAGGGCAGGGGAAAAAGTTATTTTCAAGGCCAAGGGTTACAGCTCTCTTAGATTTCTAAGCTGCCAGCACAAGGCTGGGAAATTTCAAGGAGTCTGGGATCATGGGGTTCCTGGAGCCAGGATGGTGGCCAGGCTGGTGGTGTGGAAGAGGTGGCAGAAGCCTCTTGGCAGAAGCATGAGCCTAAACCAGGTCTAGCCCAACAGACCTCAGCAGCCAGGTTGGAGCTGATATTCTGAATGCTCAGAGACCAGTCCAGGCTGCTGATGGTAGGAAACCTAGTTAGGTGGCAGCAGTCAGGCAGGAGACTGGAACCTGTACAAGCCTGGCCAGCCAGGCAAATGGCAGCAGTGGAGAATTATTCATTGAAGGAAAAATGCTCCCCACATCAACCCGAAAATATACAACCAGACTCAGACAGCCATGTTGGAGTCATGGAGAAAACAAAAGGGTTTATTTGGTGAATCAGGGGCAGTGGGAATGGAGGGAAACTCCAGAGGAGCTAGAGGTATAGAAAAATGTCACTGACTTGAAAGCCAAGGAACTAACATACCTCATTATCATGCAGAAATACTTTCAGAAAACTCCAGGTGTTCCCAGCACAGGTTTCTTATCAGGGTGGCATTATGTGACACACTTTAGAAGATTTGAAGTTTCCTCAAATCAGAGGGAGGAAGGAAGGGCTTTCCACTGAAAAAAGGGAGTCCATTATTTGGCACTAAGCTCAGGGGGCTTTCTGGAGATGCCAGAAATCTCCCCACACCACACTGATATTTTAATACTTTACTACATACACTTTTCAGTATTTTTTAATCTTCCTTTTCCCCCCTCTATTTCTGTATAGTATAGTAGCTGATTATAGGATGATATCTTGCATCTGTTAAAGACAATGGACACCTGTCACTCATGACACTTATAAGAAGAAACAATTTTAAGTGGAATGAGTTAAAGATCCAAATTAGTCAAATCATAATATCTATTTCTATTACTAAAATTATTTCCAAAAAATAGATAAAAAATTACTTGATACTTTATAAAATAATAAACAGTTTAAAATAGCTATTTGTTTTTAATTTTACATGTTGATTTGTCCATTCAAAAGCACCTTGAATTTACCTGTCAACACTATAAACTCACCAGGATAATTTGCTGTAGAGCCAAATTAGCAGACAAACTGAAGCTAGCATTGGATGTGGGTTATAAAAAACTATCAAGCCACACATGACATTGCTAATGATTAAGAGATCCCTTGAGAACTTGTTTGGAGGTTCTAGCAGGGGAGCGCAGCTACTCGTATACCCTTGACCGAAGACCGGTCCTCCTCTATTCGGGGAAGGTCGTCCTCTTCGACCGAGCGCGCAGCTTCGGGAGGGACGCACATGGAGCGGTGAGGGAGGAAGGGGACACCCGCCTAGCCAGCCAGATCAGCCGAATCAACCCTGGCGATCAATGGGGTGACAGATGTCGCAGCCAGATCGCCCTCACATCCAAATAATTAAAAAAAAAAAAAAAAGAAAGGCAACAGGTAAAAGTAAGATAAGCAGTATGAGTTTTATTTGTTTTTTTTTGTTTTGTTTTGTTTTTCTGAGACAGTGCTTCGTTGTATAACAGCCCTGGCTGTCCTGGACTCACTTTGTAGATCAGGCTAGCCTCGAACTCACAGAGATCCACTTGCCTCTGTCTCCGGAGTGCTGGAGGAAGCAGTATGATTTCTTAGTGAAACTAAATAGCCAACAATCATTTCTAGATAGCCTCCTCAGACTGCAGTTGTAGTGCTCAGAAACCATGTGGATGTGGATAAGTCTAAATGACCTCATGTGTCCCATAGCAAGAATGGATTAGCTTATTTTTGACAATGTACTTGTTTTTAAACTTGCATGAGTTAATGGAAGTTTATTCCATTATTCCACTTAGTGGAATATCTGACAAATTATAATTTTTAAAAAGTACAATAATTAAAAGAAGAACATAAAATAGATAGTCACTTTGCTTCTCTGTTGAAGTAAAAATGGGTGTGAAAATAACTTCAGGTTTATTTAGTAGGTAAACAGCATATTTGAAGTTAATATAGTACATTTGCTATTTTCACTATTTACATCACTTTCTATTATAATTAAGAGTACTGTAATCACAAAGAAATGATTCAAAAGAACTTTAGATTACTGAAATCATGGTGTGTAAGAATCATAAGTACCAATTTATTCAGTTCAAGTTGAGAATAAGTTTTCTGTAGAATGAAAAAAGTCTAATTTAGTATTTTACTTTGTATAAGTGCCTATCTCTACTTAGAGACACAGGTAGGAAGACTAACAAATCACCCATCGACAAAGGTCTTCAATAACTAAGCAGTCACATTGGCAGTTAATAGCTTTACAAGTTATGAATTCTCTTAGGTCTTATGCTTATTTTAAATGTATTTAAATCTGCATATATTGGTAACAATTGACAGCTTATTATCAATTCAGCAGTATAATTGTCCTTTACTCTGAACATGTTCAACATTCTTTCAAGTGTTGTTTTTAATAAAACAAACTTTGTCCATTAAAAAAAAAAAAGAGAGAGATCCCAGGCACTGGGCATTCCCTGGACATCAGAGATTAGATTCCCTTGTACTTCACATAAGTTCTGGAGAAAACATTTGAAATTGGAGTTTTGAATGACATATCATGTCTGTATTTTCTCCAGTGTTCTAAGAGAATACCTTTAATATCTATATCAGTGTAATTATTTCCCTTGAAATTAGTGGAATTTCAGAAGAAAACGACAACTACTGTCTTTTAATGGGGTTTTCAATGGTTTTAGAACACATAGTTAATGAAATTTTGAAAATATCCTTTCATTTTTCATGAGCCACGTGTATTGTTAATTCATTTATTTCATCACTCATCACTAAGAACTACAGTTAATATATTATTTTCCTAAAAATAGGTTTGTAGTGAGGAATCATTTGGATGTATACCCAGAAGTTACGGTATGGTTGGGTCTTGAGGTAGAGCAATTCCAAGTTTGCTAAGATAAAAACAGACTGATTTCCATAATGGTTGTACAAGCCTGCACTCCCACCAGCAATGTGTTCCCCTTTCTCCACAGCCTCACCAGCATTTGCTGTCATTTGAGTTTTTGATCTTAGCCATTCTGACAGGTGTGAGATGGAATCTCAGAGTCATCTTGAGTTGCATTTCTCTGATGATTAAGGATGCTGAGCATTTCTTCAAGTGTCTCTCAGCCATTAGGGATTCCTTCTTTGTGAATTCTCTGTTTAAATTTGTTACCCATTTTTTGATTGGATTATTTGGTTTCTTGGCATTTAATTTCTTGAGTTCTTTGTAAATTTTAGATATTAGCACTCTGTAAGATGTGGGGTTGGTGGAGATCTTTGCCCAATCTGTAGGTTACAATGTTGTTCAAATGACAGTGTCTTGCCTTACAGAAACTTTTCAGTTTCATAAGGTCTCATTTATTGATTGTTGGTCTTAGATCCTGAGCTGTTGGTGTTCTGTTCAGGAAGTTGTCAACTGTGCAGATGAGCTTGAGGGTTTTCCCCACTTTCTCTTCTAATAGAGTTAGTGTGTCAGGCCTTATGTTAAGGTCTTTAATCCACTTGGACTTAAGTTTCTTGCAAGGTGATAAGTATGGCTCTAATTTCATTATTTTACATGTCGACATCCAGTTAGACCAGCACCATTTATTGAAGATGCTATCATTTTTTATTGTACAGTTTTGGCTTCTTTGTCAAAAATTAAGTAACTATAGTTGTGTGGGTTCATTTCTGGGTCTTCAATTCAATTCCATTGATTCACTGGTCTGTTTCTATACCAGTACCATGCTGTTTTTATTACTATTGCTCTGTGGTATAGCTTGAAATCTGGGATAGTCATTCCTCCATATTATACAGGATTGACTGACTATTCTGGGGTTTGTGTTATTCCATATAAAGTCAAGAATTGCTTTTTCCAGGTCTATAAAGAATTATGGTAGTATTTTGATAGAAATTGCATTGAATCTGTACATTGCTTTTGGAAGGATGGCCATTTGTATTATGTTGATCCTACCTATCCATGAGCATGGCAGATCATTCTATGGATGTTTCCTCATCTATGTTCATAGCAGCCTTATTTGTAATAGCTAGAAACTGGAAACAACCCAGATGTCCCTCAACTGAGGAATGGAAAAAAAAACTGTGGTTCATCTACACAATGGAATAATACGCAGCCATCAAAAACAATGAAATCATGCAATTTGTAGCCAAATGGATGGAACTAGATAAGTTCATCCTGAGTGAGCTAACCCAAAAAGATATACCTGGCATCTATTCACTTATAATCAGATTTTAGCCATATAGTATAGGATAACTATACTACAGCCAATGCACCAAAGAGAACAGGAAAATAGCCTTTGTTACCTGTCAATGAGACATTTTGCCCTAGTGGTGCTGCCTTGTAGGCCCCAGTATATGTAGAGGCTCTTGGCCCTCATATGACTGCTGAACAGGGGCAGAGGACTGATATGTAGAGACACCCCACTCTGGCAGAGTGGGATGAAAGGGATAAGGAGCAGAGGGTGTGAGAGTGGGACTGGGAGGAGTGGAAAGAGGGTACTGTGATGGAGATGTAACCTGAAGTAATAAATAAATATAAAAAAGGAGAAAAAAATAGGTTTTTAGTTAAAATGGAATTTCATCCCTTTCCACCTGCTCGTTCTTCCCTTAGCCTCTCCAAGATAGCTTCTCTCAAATCCTTCCTTTTTGTACCTCACTTTCAATTTGACAGCCTCTTTTTCTTTATTATCATCTCTCTCACACACACATACACACAGAAACATATACATACACACACACACATATGCACATGTGCATTTATGGAGATACTTTTGGTTACTTATTCTTTACAAACTCCCATCACAATATCAGCAATCCTTATATTTAGTTGAAAATTAGGATAGTCTAAAGAATATAATATAAATAATATTAATGTTTATTATTATGATGGAACATGTATGTTGAATAGTAAATTGTAGACTGAAGTAGAATTGTGAGCCCAAGTCTAACCTACAATAAAACTATGTGTTTTAACATGAGACAGAAGAAGAACATCTACACAGCAGCACAGAAACTTAAGCACATTTAAACTTACAGTTATTTATATTATATCAACTTTACTACTTCCAAAACCACACACTGACAAATGGAGCAGGGAATGGCATTAAATAGAAAAAAGAAAAGAGTTTACGTGATAGAATAAAGTTTTATGATTTAAACCAAATATATTTAATCTTGTTTAAAGGCAAAAAATACCAGTGGGTCAATGGAATCAAATTGAAGACCCAGAAATGAACCCACACACCTATGGTCACTTAATTTTTGAATAAGGAGCCAAAGAGTACAATGGAAAAAGGACAGCATCTTCAACAAATGTGCTAGTCTAACTGGATGTCAACCTGTAAAAGAATGAAATTAGCTCCATACTTATCACCTTGTACAAAACTTAAGTCCAAGTGGATCAAAGATCTTAACATAAGGCTTGACACACTAAATCTATTAGAAGAGAAAGTGGGGAAAAACCTCGAACTCATTGGCACAGGTTACAACTTCCTGATGGGGTAATGTTATACATTCTAAATGTTAATTAATTGGTCCTGCTTACTGTGTGTTGCTTACATTGTCTCTGCTTGGTTGAAATAAATGCTGAGGCCTGGAGATTGGGCAAAGACCAAGGAAGGCAGGACTATGGTATGCAGTCTTCTGGGACAGAAAGCATATTGGGAGAAGAAGCCAAGAACAGAAGGAAGGAGGACACATGCCATGGAGATAGATTAAAGAAGATCATTCCACCTGGCCTGGAACACTGGCATAGTGTGGAGGATAATAGTCCAAAGGGATGTATGTATATATGGGGTCATATTTGGGTAATAGAATGATGAGCAAGTTTGATGGGCTAGGATTGCCCAATTCATGTCAAAGCTTATTAAAATCCATGTGGTGTCGGTGTGCTCATTTATGGTGGCAGGTTGAGGATTGATGCTGCCAAGCCAATTGATATAATATAAATACTAGCAAATAATTTAATTAGCCATTTTTTCTACAACTTCCTGAAAAGAACACCAACAGCTCAGGCTCTAAGACCAACACTCAATAAATGGGACCTCATGAAACTGAAAAGCTTCTGTAAGACAAAGGACACAGTCATTCGAACAAAATCGCAACCTACAGATTAGGAAAAACATCTTCACCAACCCCACATCTGACAGAGGGCTACAGAGGGCTAATATAAAAAAATTTACAAAGAACTCAAGAAATTAAATGTCAAGAAACCAAATAATCCAATCTAAAAAATGGGGAACAGAGCTAAACAGAGAATTCACAAAGGAGGAATCCCCAATGGCTGAGAGACACTTGAAGAAATGCTCAGAATCCTCAATCATCAGAGAAATGCAACTCAAGACGACTCTGAGATTCCATCTCACACTTGTCAGAATGGCTAAGATCAAAAGCTCAAATGAAAGCACATGCTGGCGAGGGTGTGGAGAAAGGGGAACTCTCCTCCATTGCTGGTGGGAGTGCAGGCTTGTGCAACCCTTTCTAAGATATCTGTCTGGCGATATCTTAGAAAACTTGGAATAGCTTTGCCTCAGGACCCAGCCATATCACTTCTGGTTAAACATGCAAACAATTCCTCACTTAATCACAAGGAAGTTTTCTCATATATGTTAATAGCAGCCTTATTTGTAATAGCTAGAAACTGGAAACAACTCAGATGTCCGTCAACCGAGAAATGGATTAAAAAACTGTGGTACATCTACACAATTGAATACTACTCAGCTATCAGAAAAAACGAAATCATGAAATTTGCAGCCAACCTGATGGAACTAGAGAAGCTCATCCTGAGTGAGCTAACTGAGGCTCAGGAGGATGCACATGGCATCTATTCATTTATAGTTAGATTTTAGCTATATACTACAGGATAACTATATTACAGCCAATGCACCAAAGGGAACAGGAACATAGATATTGCTACCTGTCAATGAAACACTTTGCCCTATTGGTTCTGCCTTGAAGGCCCCCAGGGTATGGGGAGGCTCCTGGCCCTCATATGACTGGTGATCTGGGACAGGGGACTGATATGTGGGGACACTCCACTCTAGAAAAGTGTGTTGGAAGGGATAAGGGGTAGAGGGTGGGAGGGCGGGACTGGGAGGGGTGAAAAGAGGGTACTGTGATCGAGATGTATCCTGAAGTAAATAAATAAGCATTAAAAAAAGGCAAAAAATACAAACAGTAAAACCGAAGAGCTTCATCCTCCAAATTGTTAAAATTATACTAAAATTCTCAAATACTTGGGATTTCCACCATTTCTTGGTGTATCTTACTGTGAAGTAAACCATCAATACCAAAGGAACAAAAAAGATCCAGTCTGTTTTCTGGAGACATATAGGAGGGAAAGTGTATTTTTATTTTATTCGCTTAAGTTCCAGAAATAGTACAAGTTCAAATTGGAAATTTTTGATAAATCAACAGAAGAATTTTTTAAAAAATAATAAGAGATCTGAAATCTGGAAAGAAAATATTTCCAGGAGGTTAAGGAGAGGTATGCTGTGCTATAGAGATAAAGAATTAATATTTTTGTATCCAAATATTATTCATTATTATTTTATGAGAAAATATTCTATTTTCAATAGAAAGGAAAAAGAGAAATTCAAAGAATGAATTCATTAATGAATAGGTTATCATTAAGTAAATGTATTTTGGTTTTTTTATTGGAATTTCATATAAGTAGAAGTTAAGAAAGATATAGGTAGGGACTGAGGAATGATATGAGCTTCAGTCTATGCTATTAATTTGTAGCAGACAAATTTATTAAAAATTGGTCTGCAAGAGGTATCCGAATTACAGGTTAAACTTAGTCATGGTGGAGTGATTGTGAGACTGTCACAATAAGGTTTGGATATAAAAATATTAATTATTTATCTCTACAGCACAGCATACCTCTCTTTAACCTCCTGGAAATGTTTTCTTTCCAGATTTCAGATCTCTTATTATTTTTAAAAATATTCCTCTGCTGATTTATCAATTTCCACTTTGACCTGTACTATTTCTGGAACTTAAGCAAATAAAATAAAAATACACTTGACCTTCAAATGAAGACTGCTTATGTGTTTCCCTAAAATCTTGGGGACTAGCCACCTCCCTTAACAGGTCTCCTTGGCGCCAGAATTAATCATCCTCAGTCCTGCCAACTGTAGCCTCTACACCAAGATCTCCAGTGCTCAAACAACAAAAGGTTCCAACCTGTGACCCCAGCATCTAGTCAATTGTCTCACCAGACTTACTGAGTTCTAGCCTCCTCAGAGACCTACCGCCTGTCAGAGAAACCAGTGGGACCACAAGATATCTAGGTCATTAAGAATTTTCTTTTTGGCGATTCCAACATGACCGTATCCAGCATGTTCAGTATCTATGAACCAGGAAGTCAAGCTCAGTCACCTCAAAACAATTGAGAGGCTGTGCTGCTGACTGCAAAACACAGACTACATCTTCACTTTCCCAGCAAATGCCAGGACTAGCCACCTACCTGAACAGGGTACCTGGGCTCCAGTATTAACCAGCCTTAGGCCTTAAAACTCTACCTTCCAACCTAAGAAGAGATCCAGTGCTAGAGCTTCAACCTGCAGCCACAGTCAATTGCCCTACCAGACTTCATGAGTTCCAGAATCTACACAGACCTACCCACCTTCCCAAGAAGACCAGGTGGACCACAAGATCCCCACCCCAATTCTATACCTGTGGGTCCAATGGGAACAGAATCACCAGAGGTGAGTTGTAGGCTATTACCTGAGATCTAGCCTATAGCCCAGCCCACCATGCCAAGGAGGGATTACTGGTTTCCAGGAATATGCAGCCTCTGTCAAGGACCCAAACCCATGTCCAAGAGTTTCAGTGGGCAACAGGAACAACCAGCCAATACTTGGAATAAACAAATGTCTATAGGTCAGCATAAGAACACAAGCAACAAAATCCAGGGCTGTATCACACCACTGGAACTCAGCCATTCAACTACAGCAAGCCCTGGACACCTAGCATACCTAATGTGCAAGAAAATGACCTTATTCTGATGTAATGAAAATAATAGCAGCCTTAAAAGAGGAAAACAAATCCCTCAAAGAAATGCAGGAAACTATAATCAAACAGGTGAAGGAAATGAATAAATTCCTTAAAGCAATTACATAACTATAGGAAAATAGAGTAAAATGAGAGAAGGAAATGAATTAAACTGTTCAAGACCTTAAAAGAGAAATAGAAGCAATAAAGAAAACACAATCTGATATGAAAATGTAGGAAAAAGAACAAGAAGTACAGACACAAACATCACCAATAGAGAGATGGGAGAATCTCAGGCATAGAAGAGATGTTAGAAGATATTGGTACATCAATCAAATAAAATACTAAATCCAAAAAGTATCTAACACAAAACATCCAGGAAATTTGGAACACAATGAAAAGATCAAACTTAAATATAGGAATAGATGTGCTCCTCCACCCCTGGATCAAAGTTTTTCTCTGTTTAGAGT